>JAWHQN010000155.1:3119854-3262354 GCA_033220385.1 Triplophysa yarkandensis | reverse complement strand
CCAAAGGGGAAGGCCAATCAGAAAACAGAACAAAGAAGAAGATGAAATATACGTTTGACGGAGTTTTTTACACGGTCATCGAGAAAGTATTTTGTAACGTCACCCAAGCCAACTGGCTTAAAGAAGACACTTACGGACAAATGACAACAAATGACTTTCTCTAAGAGACTCAAGTCACATTTGTGATGTGAGGAAGGGAATGTTTCTATTTGATGCCATGATCTGACTTCCAATTCAAACATGCATGACAGCTTTGATGGATTGTCATTGAGGTGTTAAATTAAGTTTTACCATACCATACAAGTCGATGAATGTTTTCATGAACTTGTCTTGGCAGGTCTCTGTGTGAATAATTGGTGAAGTGATACACTAAAGTTGACTTTAATGAACCTTTTAAAATAGTAATAGTAAGAGTCCTTAAAAAAGTATTTTAAATTGTTTCTTAAAGAATAATTTTACAACCCCAAAATCCTGTCACTCATTCAATATGACTCTTTGCTTCAAATTGCAAATATATTTGTCCCATTAAATAGATTTGATCAGCTTTCATAAAGGACATAAAGGCAAAATATATAAGATTGGATTTCAGATATTCTTGCAAGAGGTTAATGCAGTTATGGTACATGTCTTTTCTAGATATAGTATTCTCTTTCATAAATTACAATATGTGCTTTATCACAAAATAATGTCAATAATAAAGTCAGCAGAACCAAAAACATTAAAAATCATAATACAAAATGTATTGAAAGTATTAACATTGTTTTGTAAATTGTCACAAACTATCAATGGATAGCATGTCTTAATGTATTAAAACTTTTTTCAAGATATTTAAAACATTAAGCTAACATAAAACATTTTAAACTTGAGCTTTTAGAATGTTGATACTTATCACAGAACACGAAAATACTGACAGTGGACATATTTATTTTGCAAGTATTCTTAAAACACAGTGTATGAATGTAAAAACAAAACGCAGAGATGCACCGATATATCGACCCATACTATGTATCATATATAGTTAAAAAACGGCCAATATGTGCCATAAGTGAATAAAGAGGTGTAGAAACATTACAATCTGTTGTTCAATATAAATAGTGCTTTTATGAATCAATAACATTCAAGAATTATTCATTTAAACTTAACTATGAAATTAATGCAAATCATGACAACTAAACCATATGCATATGTAGAGAAATATAGTATCGGTGCATCTCTAGAAAACGGAAATTATGTAGCTTACAAAAGACAATATGAATCGTATAAATCTGTTTTATGTAATATCTCAAATTAACAAAGAAATATGAATACATATTTATATAATAACAGCTGAAATAATTTTTTTGATTTGTTACTGGTTTTTACAAATAAAAAAGGTCTGAAGTTCCTCTACAGATCAACTGTTTATATTTATTTTTTACCTTTATTTTCGTATATCCCTTAAAATAATAAACTTGTTTGTCATAAGGCTCACCGATCAACAATGAACAAAAGAATGTTGAGATTATTCTGCTAAGCCCATTCGAAAAATTCTGTCTTCCAGCCTTGGGCAACAGCATGTTCCCACAATACTTTGTTAAGCTACGTCTCAAAATTTCAACAGAGGGGTCAGTCTGATTTTACTGGTAAACACAAGAATTTTCCCATGATGCATGGGAAATACTTAGAGACAGGTATATCTTTGATCTCTACTTTAATGTTTCATTCAAGGATTAAAAAAGCCTTTGTAATGAGCACAAGACTCTTAACTAAGATACTTTGATGATGGATAAACTGCCTTCACCTCAGGATAATATTGAGATATGAGTAATTGTATATTGTAATCTGGTACAACGTTGCAGTTCATTGCTGTTACAATAATGAAAAGATACATTTTAATTGGAAGGATGGAACTCGGATGACAGGGAACCACAAAAAAAACAATAAAGCACCATTGCAAATGTCTATCCAATCTCCTTAATAATGTGTTGAGTCACAAAACATAGAATCCAGCTATTGCATCTATCTTCATTCATATGAACCACGGAGGTTCACCAAAGGTCAATCAAGAATTTCCTGGAGCTCAGCAGCACTCAGTAAACAGGTACATGCCTATATGTGTCCCTAAAGCAGGACATGGAACCGCTTTTGTATTTTATGGCAAAAGGATGGCTGACTTTGGCTCATTGGCACATTTTATCTGCAGAGCAAAACAAAGCTACAAAAATGTATATAATGAATAAAACGCTGTCATCTGCGTGACCTTGCCAAGCATTTATAATCTTCCATAAAGATTTATAGTAAAGATTGTTAGAGAAATGTTTACTGGTATAGTGTCTATACAATGGTAATTAGTGCTTTGACGTAATCAACATTCATCTTAATATCTTTTTCACTTTTTGCATAAGAAAGCTCCGAGAAGCTAAAGTGCATGCAAGGAAGAGAAAATTATCAGAGGACTTTCGTTTTGGGCTATTTCAGTGCCATTCATGATTTTTATTTGCAAATCTTGCGACTTTTAAACCCACGGGCACGAAGATGAATGTGTGTTCTGTTTGTGAAGGTTCATTTAAATATCATGGGTTTGTGGCATGAATTTTGTCAAAATCTACATCTCCAAGTCACGGTATCCTTTACACGGTACCATCAAAAGTACCCCTAAGGCCCTGTTGTGTACCTTAAGAAAATATTGTGTTGTCTGTTCTTGTAGATCACATGAATCAATTCATTGATCATACAAATCCCTAATGGAGAGGAGTTATAAAGGACATGTGTCTGTTTCAACTCGTATGAATGTAAAAGAGGTTCACCACATTAAAACCTGGTCTGCTACAAATAAAATTATTGCAGTTTTGGACAGATTGTGCATCTCTTATTGCACATCATTCATCAGTGAAGATCATTGGCCAAGTTCATAGTCCAGATCCGTCACAGGGGGAATGCTATCACATAACATCACATCTCTAAAGTTATAGATTCATTTCTTACCCGTACTCAGAGGGACAGGGTTTCAGTTCACTCAAGCATCAACCGGCTCTTCACAGCTCAATCTGTTGGGTTCAATTAATGATGACAACCTTGTAGTAGCATTCAAACTTGCAGAATTGTAAAAATATTAAATGTTACCATGATTTGCTTTCTGTCTCATTTTCTATATAATATATAAAACCATCTCTAAAATCAAAAGAAATGTGTTCATTTTGAATGACACCGTTGTACAGTAAACAGACACAACCATCCAGCTCAGTGTAATCATTCTTTTGTTTGAAATGTTGTTTACACCCACAAAGACAAGCCAAAAATAATAACCATTGCTGCTGATGGATTGTTAGGAAACCCTACTTCAGTGAAACTGTTGTCACGATATATAAAAAAAAACTCTAACTGTTACACGCTTACTTAAGCAACACACATTTAAACGATTGAATATAGAAACGTGATACATTTTGCATTATTCTAGTGGGCTTACCAAAAACAAATAACAGCTACTCATGTAATATTAATATATTTATAATTCTCAGAGACTTTATTCAGACAAAACACACATGTGAGATGCCTTAATTCAAACAACACGTCACATGCTCCCCCAGCACAATAATATTCTAGACCATCGCTGCACTAAAATAAAAGATGCAAGAGCCCGTGCAGCCCTTGGACTTTCTGATCACTGCCAGCTTCCTCTTCTACCAGCTTACAGACAAAAACTTAAAACTGCCAGGCCAGAAATAAGGACTGTAAAGAGATGGACCAGCTACACAGAGCGGGTCCTACAAGCCTGCTTTGAATGCACTGACTGGAGTGTTTGTGAAGCTGATGCCTCCGATCTGAAATATCTTTCATCAGTTTCCGTGAGGATTCATGAATCGCGAGGATCGTGAGGATAATGTGCGCCAGTTCTTTAAAAAACAAAAGAGAAGGAAAGCAACAGGCCCAGACGGTGTGACACCAGCCTGTCTGAAAACCTGCGCTGACCTCCCTGTACACAAACGACTGCACCTCTAAAGACCCTCCATCAAGCTCCTGAAGTTTGCGGACAACACTACTGTTATAAACCTCATCCAGAATGGTGACGAGTCTGCATACAGAGAGGAGGTGGAGCAGCTGCCTCTACGTTGCAGGTACAACAACCTGGAGCTGAACACACTTAAAACTGAGGAGATGATTGTGGACTTTAGGAGAAACCCCCCTGCACTCCCCCACTCGACATCATGAACAGCACTGTGGCTGCCGTAAAGTCAATCAGGTTCCTGGGCACCTCCATCTCTCAGGTTCTGAACTGGGACGCTCACTTGTGAAGAAAGCTCAGCAGAGACTTCACTTTCTTCATCAGCTGAGGAAGTTCAACCAGCCACAGTAGCTGCTCGTACAGTTCTACTCAAATGTCAATGATTCTGATCCTCTGCACTTCCATCACCGTCTGGTTTGGCTCAACTACCAAAACTGACCTCAGTGGACTACAGCGAGTAGTCCAGACTGCTGAGCCAATCACTTGCACTACTCTTCCCACACTTCTAGAACTGTACTCATCCAGAGTGGGTAAAGGGGCTCGTAAAATCCCTCTGGACCCCTCACACCCAGCACACGCTCTGTTTGAACTGTTACCGTCTGGTCGGTGCTACAGAACACTGAACATAAAAACATCCAGACATAAAAAAGCTTCTTCCTCAGGCCATCGACCTCATGAACATTAATGTTCATCTTGTGCAATAAATATAAGCAATAAATAACTTTCCATCAGACTTTCGTATATAGCGTCTTAATAATTTGTAAATTTGTAGATCTCCTATAGTTGTGCCACGGTTGTGTGCAATACTCTACCTCTTATCTACATATATCACCTTATAACTTTTATATTCATTAAACATCTGTATATATACCCTATTTCATCCATAGCTCTTCTTTACCATTTCATTTCCAACAACTTACATATTTATTATTTTTATATTTTACTTTTTCGTTCCCTGTGTTGCTTATCACTTTTCTTGTCAACTCACATTGTGTACTGGAAGCTTCTGTAACTAAAACAGATTGCTTGTGTGTGCAAGCCCACCTGGCAATAAACTTTTTCTGATTGTGATTGCGATTCATCTGAAATACATGAAGTTACATACACTCAATACAAAATACTTAAGCAGACAGATCGAACTACTGAAAAGCTGTGATTTTGGTTTGTTATTACACAGGTATCACACAAATGGATGCAGACAGCAAGGTTTGGCAAGGTAAAGTATCAACATATCAAACAACGTTGCCCTGTTTACATACCCTGGAAAATATTTAATCATTTATCCATTTACACAAAGTGGAAAATGTTTTGGATTCCTTCAGGCCATTGCTCTAAACCAAAATAGCAATTTTGGTCACCCGGTGTTGTTCCTGTGTCTGTTTTCAACACTGCTGTGAGGTCAGAGGTTAGATTATTCATGGTTGGGTTTGATAAAACACCAAATTTGATATGAAGAGAGGAATACATCACTTCTTCTACTCTGATATGATAAAAACTGAGGTTTTCAGATCAGGGTTTCTCACACCTTATTCTTCATCTTAATTCTTCTTTCCTTTGCAGTTAAGCTTTAATTATCCAATATCCAGTTTTGCGTTAGTCCTGCATTCTTATGACAATTTTTTGATTCTTTACACCTTTAAAATAAATGATTCTTTACTGCGGAATATACGTTTTTTTTTTCTTTAAGCATTTATTAACCGTTAAAACGATATATCACTTATAAATGATTGTACAAACAAATTATTGTGATTTTAAAGTTGATGTGGTTAGGAATTGTAAAACTAAAATATGATGTATAATAATGCAGTCAATGTAAAAACAAGTCACTAGATTTAACTGCATCGTTCAAGCTTTTGGTTATTAACTTATGTTGTCAAGGAATGATCTCTTTCAATATTTATAATAATAGTATAAGGCTATGAAACGACTTGAACCTCATGTCTTTTTGAAACCAAAGCAAATGTTTTTTCAATGCTTAAGATGCTCTTTCAACTTTATATGAGTGAATCGAGAATCCTCTGGAAAGATCTGTTTTCCTCTTTGGACGGCTTTCTGTGCACAAGCATGCAATCTTGCACTAATAATTTCACAGTCATAAACCTCCTATTATGTTCTCACCGACAGGCTGGATTTTCCCATTTTCCTGCGGCTTTGGCTTTAAGAACGTGTCTAAGTGTCTTGTTCCGGACAGGTCTCGAGGTCACAGGATATGTTACATTCATGAGGCATCTGACATATTGAATATTAATGTAGTACACATATTTTATAGATTAATTATAAATGTTTAGAATGTAGAATATTTATATGTGATACATTTTCACACATTTATTCATAACTGCACATGTGAAGACCCTGAGAATGAAACCAAACACATCCCATAATATTGATATGCTTCGTAGATGTTCTTTTCTGATGAGTTGGTGATGTGGATGCACGTCGGGCAAAGACTGGTATGGGATTATAAGATCATGTATTACAGTAATAACTCCTCTTAAAAGATTCTGTAAGACTTGAATTTTACTCTACTAAGCTAAACACGTGATTTTGGCAATGAGTTATACACAATAAATCAACAGAGCATAGTAAGAATAGGTTTTAAAATACAGGATTGAAATAGAATGTCACGCTGTGGATTTGCATGTCTCTGATGGAAAGATGTGTCTAAGATGTCACCCAAGACTTTTCCTCAGGACTCTAGCCCTCCCTGTCCACAAGGTACTTTAGACGGCTGGACGGATATTAAAAGGAATTCATTGATTTGGGACTTTTGAGATACTTCATATTGCAGTGATTATTGATTTCCACAGACGGATGCTTATCTCCCTCCAGCAAATGAAACTCTTGTGAAGCCAACTGGACCTCTAGTTATTCCCATTTACCGATGTCGTTATTTCTCCGCCAGGAACAGATTGCTGGAGAAGTAAGTGCGATAGGAAAATACGGTTCCCAGTCAAGAGGTTGCTACCTCCACAAGAAATGGGAGATTGAAATGTACAAATAATTGGGCATTTAACCTATTATTGGGAATGACTCGCTATCCAGTTGGCTTCTGTGCAAAAGGACTCTTTACGTTGTTGGAATGTGAGCTTGCCTCTGGACTCCAGGACAGAGATTTGGACTGTTTGCTGATCATGTAAGTTGGAGGGGTGATGATATGGCCCTGAAGTTGGCGATGAAACGGCTGTTAAAATGGGCCTATCGTAAAAAGCTCTGCATCTCTCCGACTGTGCTAGGTTATGATCAGTCCAGCAGCGCATCCACCTGTCCATTTTGAAGGAGTTGTGAATGATGACATAGTCAAGTAGGTGTACAATTGAGTTTGAGATATAGTCGGTGCAATCTTCACTGATATTTACATTGAATACAGTGACGGGATTGCTCTGAACTTAGATCACCTTTTATTACCATCCTAGATTGGTTCTAGTTGGTTTTAAGACGGGTCTTTGTTCTGAGCTGCCAGACTATTGTGCTTGTTGATCTGCAGCATCAATTATTATTAATGTTACTATAATAATCCATGCATATGAGAAATTTTGCCAGAGAAAATAGACATGAAATAGAAATGAATTTTGATCACATCAATTTTTTGCATATTGAACTTTCAGACATACAAATATTCGGGCATTTAACCTATTTTTGATGTGAGCCCTTTCAGATTTAGAAAATACAACGACTAAAGGACAAACATCCAAAAACATAAATAAAACAATATTTTACCGTTTGCACAATGTCCTCTTAATCTTGGTATAAACTCTTAATTTTTTTGTTATTGGACAATATATAGCCATATGACATCATCATCTCTATTAACTTTGAACTGGTTGAGAAAAGTAAAGCAATGAACTTTATCGCTCAGAAATTATGAATTTTGCTCATATTTGAATTGAAATCAATTCACCCCACTGATGGATAATTATTTTCGACAACATTTCTAACAAGGAAATTCTTTTAGAGAACTTGGCTGTTGTTCAGTTTATTGTCTCATTGATTAATGATGAATTCAGGGTTGGGATTCCCCTTGTGTTTAGTACATGATATAAACAATGTGATTGAAAAAAATCTTACATTTTTGGTTTCGTGATTTTCGTGTTTTTATTCATGATCAACTGATCTTCATCCCGTTTTTGCTAGTTAAAGTCGGCCCAAAGTGCCCGTCAGATTTCCTTTGTGTGGTTATGGGCTAGAGTCTGTAAACTATTTGTGAGGTTACAAATCACAAAGTTGCTGATAAAGCAATTTAGCATCTTCAAAAGAAATCAGATGACTTGGATTACAGCAGGACTTTAGGTTGTAATAACTCATTACAGAAGTGTTTGGATTCACATGATCTCGACTCTTCAGAGTAGATTTGGAGTCGGGCTTAAAGAGTCATGAACTAAATGCAATTGTTTTTAAGGGATAGCAAAGAAACAAGGTTAATAGTAAAACTACTAATGCTTTCCTTGAAGATTAAATGGCATTAATGAATAGTTGAGGGCTCAAAATATTGAATTATTAATATGTTTATCATTTTCTTTTGGGGCACTTTAAATGAAAGTGTCTGCCAGGGGCATCTATGAAAAGTCTTTTGCTTTTTGATGTTGAATTAGAAAAATTAAAAACTAAAAAAATTATAATCTTAATAAGTGTGGAGTCTAAAACGACATTAAAGTATAGAAGATAAAGAAGTTCAAAATTACAACACTGCACATCCTCCGATCTCATGACAAAAAAACTTTTTCTTTTAGTTATAGATTTTTGTTGTTTTGTTAACCTAAGTTACATTTTCCGCTATTTTATTTCATGCTTTTGTCATTTCTAACTAAATTTAACTTTTTTAGTTCATTTTAAAATGTCTTCACTAGATTTAATTATTTTCTCCTATTTATTACATTATTTTCAGTTATAATTCAATTGTTTTTGTTATTTTAATTTATATTATCTAAATTTCTTCTGAGGGGACATTTAATTGTTTAATTTAGCTTTTGAATAGTTTTTAAACAAATGTTTTATTTGATTTAAATAAACTGAAATATTACGAAAGATTTAATTCAAGGAAACTAAATGAACCCATGGTTAAAATAGCTTTTTATAATTAACTCTCTCTCTCTTCTTCTTAGTTTTTTATGGCCCACCATAAATAGATCGAAACACTTCTGGAAACATATCAACACATTTGTATGGATGCAGTACATGTATTATATTCCAAAGACATTATAATGAGTCGGCAAATGCTTTGATTAAGTCAATGTTAGAGACTGCAGGAAATTGATGAAGTGTGAAAACACTGATAAGATAATAAATATAGTAAGAGAGAAAGATTCCAGCACATTTGGATCATGCATGGTTGGAACAGGTAATTTTAATGCAGAAACATGTTCAGATCTGAAAAACCCTTAATGGACAATGTTATCTATGTGTGTTGTGAACTTAACCAATATCATTCGCATAGATCTTGATCTGGCAACAAAACCTGAAGCACCTTATCCTGGCAAAGCATCAGATTATTGGAACCACAAAGAATCTATTACTGCACACTGTTTTGACTTGTCATGACACCCTTTGAAATCATGAGTATGAGTCTGTTTTAATATTCAGATTAGAGTAAAACTGACAGAAGAATGGTTGCAACTGCCCAGATAAAGAGCAAAGATGCAAACATTGTTTTACGGATCTATTTTTATTGCTTTCAGTCCTCTCTATTAATATTTTGACCTAAAATGTAAGTTCAGTTGATAGTTCGGCCAGTATTTTTCTAAACCAAGCAGAGTTAAAGAAATACATATAAAAGATATAGAAGAGATGCAAAAAGTAAATGCCAATTGGATTGTGCTATTATGAGACACTGCATTGTTTTTCTGTTTTACAGCATGTCCGTGTAAGGCCTTAAATGTTCAATATTTTGTTTAAGATGCAAGTAAATGTTAATATATGAAACAGAAACCAAATATTCTTATAAGAAAACTCAGATCACTGATGTCACAAACATCCTGGCAGTAATGATCCAGCAGACGGTGTGCTGATATGCTGTGTCAGCTCCTTATGTGAGAAAATGATCTTCCATAGAAAATTTGGAATGTTTTCTTCATAGCAATCATCATTTTCAATGTTTAAATAAGCCGGAATTTAAAACATTACAGTCAGAAGTCAATAAACACATGCAAAGAACGCAGGACCTGAATAAGAACTGAGCAGGTCCAAAGCAAGCTTCACTTACAAACTGATGTGAGTGTAAAATATTTATGTTAATATGACAGAATCGTATATGAAGCATGACTTAGGCTATATGAAGTATTCATACATGATGTACAGATGGTTTCATCAGACGCAGACTTCTGGCCTGTAGGTATCATTCTTTTAGTGTTTGCTGGTTTGAACAGTGGCGATCAGTGTTGTAATCCTAGAGACCGGTCTCAAGATCATTTTTTGATTGTCTTGATATTGTTTTGTTCTTGGCACTGTCGTGGTTTCAGTCTTAGTGGTTTCAAGACAATTCAAGACCACAATTGCGTACATTACAGTAAATTGCTGGTCACTGTGTGATTTATGTGTTAATGTTATTCACGGGGATGAATGTTAAACTTTTGGCTTTAAAAGAATTCATTGACTTGTTTCTCATTTGACAGTTTTGTTGGGTTCTATTTTTAATTGTCAAACACTTATTGTTTTATGAAAGGTCACAGACTTTTGTCTTGGGGATTTTCAGTTTTATATTTGGTTGGAATTTGTTCTCCTGCACAAAACTATAATATGTAATGGAACATGGAACATAAAACATCCTACACAAAACCGTCTGCACAATAAATCATCCAAGTTGCAAGTAATTACGCAGCTGCCCATCATTTGTCATCACGGCATCTATCTAATCATCGTAAGAGGGGAAGCACTTCTACCTTCTTACCTTTCATCTCTCGACCGTTTTCAGCATCCCTCCTCCATCCCCAACTCCACTCTGTCGATGGTGTCTTACCTTAGCCGGAAATGCGCAGGGAGTGTCCATTCGTCCCGCTGCAATCATTTGAATATGAAGAAGATGAAAATGCATACATAGATGAGCTTGACTAAATTCATCCATCACACTTGACCTTAACAACACCCAGACACCAAACAGCAGCCAGAAACAGAAAAGTGACCTGAAAAACTGAACAAACAGAGACAACAACAAATTTATAGCTCAGATGTTTCATCCCACAGAGCACCACAGATGTCTCTATGATATAATAACTTACAGTGAAGGGTTTTGTGGACACACAGGTGCAGAGAAATGGCTTTATTCTGTTGGTTAATATCTTGGAAATGTATAATGCAAAGAAACAAACTGAGAAAACCCAGCAGTATTGAAATGTTATGTTTTAAATGGACTTTTATGTATTTTTTACTTTATCAATAGTACCTCAACATTAATTCATGTTAGATGTCGGTATTCACAGTTGAAATATTTCACACCAGCTGCCAATAGTCTCATTCCAAATCATATGCAACGCTATGCAGTAAAGCAGTTGAGCTTCACGAGAGAACCGTGACATCTCAGACACCAATAAATTCACCTTTTCCAGCCCCCGGTGCAGTATTGAAGAAGAATATGTTCTCAAGAGGGGACGTACAGTATATACAGCTTATAATTCATCTGTTAGCTGTCCCATTTGTTTGCTGTTAGAATATTTATGAGGTGATGTAAAGCCCTTTCAGTACAGTCTTAATTCAGGAAGTAGCGTTATAAATAAGATGTGATGTACCACTTTAAAACTATTTAAATGAGTGACACTATATAAAGAATTCGGTATGTGACTTTGGGTTATGGAGAGGGACAGGAAAGGATAATATAGATTTGGTTTGCAGAATAAAAATGCCCCTGGTTTGTTGTTAATCACAAGAGAGAGAAAAATGGGATGTGACCTTGGGTTATTTCACACTTCCCACTGTAGGAACTAGTTAGCGGCCTAGAACCCATGAATCAACGTGATGAAGGATGCCATTATCATGTTAAAAAGTTTAAAAATATAAGACATTTTAAAAACAGAAAAGACAGTCTGCTCTTTCTAATGAAATATGCAACATAACTTCACAGGAACGAGTCACAATGTGTATAGATTCATACACATTTATTTCTGTAGAATGTGAGTTTTACACGCACAAAAAATGTACATCATACACATATATTTCTGTACAATACACAATTCAAGTTGCTCGTTTTATTTCTTATATCATGGCTTTTTAATGATTTGTGCTGGTCTTGGACTCAACTTGGGTTTGGTTAAGGTGGTCTCAACTACAACAGTATTATCTAAATCATTTGCAGTACAGTGTCATACAAAATATCATAACATTTATTTTGTAATAACCCACGGGTTGAGTTGTGGTCTGGTGGTTTGAGAGTTGGGGTTGCTCTCAGGGTCAGCAGACAATGACTGAAGTGTCCTTGAGGAAGATATCTTACCCTGGTTTGCTCTGTAGTGATGATCGGCCACTGCATAATAAATAAATTACTGACTTCAAAATATACATTGAAGTGAAAATGCTGACATGCCTAAGACCTTTGGGCAGTTCTCTGTGCAAAAAAAATAAGGTGACAAGGTGATCATCATTAACCTCATTGCCACACATGTGGAAACATATAAACAACATTTCGGGGTATCAAATATTAACTTCCTTAGCCCTTGTAGGTGGTCTTTTCACGTGTTTCATACAGAACCAAAATAAGTAGCCCTGACTTGAAGTCTCCTCTTACCAGAAGGGATATTAGAGAGTTTTGGTTAGGTGGGGTGTGGGTACAGAAGAATAATAATTTTCGGTTAGGTACACACTCCGGGCCGACTGGGACCACAGCGGTTCAGACCTGAACTCATGACATGTGCTGCTCTGAGTAGCTTCACTACATAAATAATACACCGAAGGGTTTGTTTATTAGGCTACAGTGTTTCACCAAGTCTAGCCAAGGTCTACTTCTGTGCATCCATAATAAACATCTCGTCTGAGCATGTGAAGAAGAGCATTAGGTGGGTGTTTGGACTACAGGAACAATGTAACATTCTCGATGAGAGTCTGGACTGCAGTGGCACATTCTTCATGAAAGTACTTTCAGTCTGTGTCTGACAGCCCTTGCTTGAGTATAAAAATGTTTTTTGTGTATTGTGATGAATTATAATATCAATTTTAGGAAACAGCATCTTAACAAGAACTTTTTCGTATCAAAGTACAGAGGAATTATTCTCAGAATGGTGCCTATTGAAGAATATGCAAGCACAGAGATGAAGGAAATACAATTAAAAATAAGGGTTAAAAATGCCCAAGCAATGTGAATATTACCTGAATAGTATTAATATAAAATATTGTTTTTGGGTTTATATTCTTATTTACGTTTTCAAGTTTAGATTTATAAAAACTGTTGAGATCGGCAACTATGCCATCAAAAATAGGGCATAGTCTAGTTTCTGTGTGTTTGTGTACACTGTAAAAAAATACGTAAAAAATGGATAAAGTGCCTGCCCAAAATTTACAAGTACATTGAATGTCCAGTACAGTTAATGCTGAAATGTAATTTAATGCATTAAAAAAGGGAAGTACAGGCTGTAAAAATGAATACTGAATATTCCTTCGTATTAATACAGTAAATTGTGCCCAATATTTAAAGATTACAAATACACCAGATATAAATATTGCCAGATATAAACATATAATATTTTGGGAACAAACACATATTCTTACATAATTTGTCACATCATATAATACAGCGCAATACAGCACAAAAATGTAACACTTATAGCACTAGATTTGTTCATTTGTAAATGTTGAAATATGTACAGAGTAAAATAACACTGAAAGTGTTCATGTAATCCCCACTAGATTACAATAACACTATGAGTGTTAGTTTAACCCTTTTTAAACACTGGGAATTTTACTGTGCAAGTTTTGTGTTGGGTTGGTACACAATCCCACTCATCCCAGCGGATGAGAGCTAAAATCTGCACATCCAAAATGCATTATGCTGCACATACAGCAACAGTTTTAAACACTGGTAAACCGGACCAAAGCTCTCGTGTTCTTTTATAATGACTGCTTTATGTTTAAAAACCGTGACATGTATAACTAGGAAATTTATCTTACAAATTGAATAAAAAGTAAACAAAATGCAATGATTTTTGTGTAGCCTCTTCACAGATTCCATTATTGCAAAGCAGTTTATGTCCTTATAATAGCAATAGAAAAATAGCAAATATAGTACGGTGTTATTTGCAAGTTTTTTCTGTATGTAATGTGAATCTTGACTGATATAAATATAACATCACAATGTGAACATTATACTTGACGTGTTTTAAATATAAAATGTTTATTCTCAGTGGAATGAAGACAGTTGCCATACCTTTAGTTCCCGGTGAATGCCAATGTACTGAAATCGGAATAAATCACGTTAGTATAGATGAATATACGCATATTGTTTAATGTTGAGTCACAAACCCACAACCAGTCATCTGTTCTTCACTGGGTTCTGTTCAAAATTCCCCTTTGGCAAGTGGAGTGTTAACATGACACGTTTCTAATAATATGTTTGGAATAGGGACTCAGCTTTGACTCATCCTCGGGAAGTCAATAATAATGACAGTTGTAAAGATATCTGTCAAGAGAACGTGTTAAATGTTGTGTTTCCTATTAAACAAATTCAGCTTTGCAGATGTGTAAGAAGTGTTTATGAATGTGCTGGATTTGTTCTTTTCATGTCATTCTTTTATTTTTTTTTTTGCATAATGTATTTTGGGTATTATATAAAGGAGAACAGCCTTCTGTTTAACACTTTTATATGACTCATAAATGAATCACACTGGATGACATCCAGGACAGAATCACTGCACGCAATACTCAACATCTACAACCCCAAAGCATTTCGAGTCCTTCTTTATCCGACTTCAGTTACATCTGAAGGTTGTTTGGATGTTGGTATTGTGCTTTTTCCCCAAAAATTTTCTAAATGTTATGGCCACCTGTAATGTACATTACTAACTCAAGTGCATCAACTTTACTATTAGACTTTAGTACTGAAACACTGCCATCTGGAGCCAGAGTATCTTCAGCTGCAATCCTGTATATGGCTCTCAAATGTTGGCTGACATAATGCATACATGTCTAAGAATTAGAAGAGACAAATAGTGATGAATGAACTTTAGCTTAGTAACTGCATTGAAAAATAGCAAAAAAGTAGATTTTGGAAGAACTCACTGAGGACATCTGATGTTTTAATCAGGTTCATAAAACTCAAGGGGTCAAACTATGTGGTTTGAAACAATATCCTGTTCCAAGTCTCATTGATGAAATTAAAACATATTAAGTGCAGTGTAAATAAAATGAAAAAAATAGGTTTCTATGCTTTCCAAACAGATGGAAAAGTTCAAATAAAAATATGACAATAACAATGCCATAACAATTACTACTTTGAAGATTTCTATCCTTTTTTTAAAAGCAAACACAGTAGATCTTAATTTCCTAATAATCATAGCTCAGTATTCAATTACACTGCAATAATGATTTGTGTACCAAACTTCAAATATGCAAATATAAATATGTACACATGCATATAAAAACCTATGAACAATTCCAAAAATGTCGGTACACTGTACAAATTGTGAAAAAAAAAGGAATGCAATCATTTACCAACCTCATAAACATGTCAAATGTTGCAAGTGAAATATTTTGAAATGCCATGCCAAATATTGTCTCATTTTGGATTTCATGAGAGCTATACATTCCAAAATAGTTGGGACAGGTAGCAAATACATGCTGTAAAAGTTAAATCTTCATATAAGGAACAGCTGGAGGACCAATTTGCTTATTAGATCAATTGGCAACATGATTGGGTATATAACGAGCTTCCCAGAGTGGCAGTGATCCTCAGAAGTCAAGATGGGCAAAGGATCACCAATGGAGTGGTGAAAACTAGTCGAGCAATATCAGAGAGGAGTTTCTTAGAGAAAATTGCAAAGAGTTTGAATGTGGAACAATCTCTGTGTGTAAGGGTCAAGGCCGGAAAACCAAACTGGATGCCTGTGATCTTCAGACCCTAGGAAGGCACTGCATTACACACAGGAATGCTACTGTAATTGAAACCATAACAAGGGCTCAGGAATACTTCCAGAAAACATTGTCTGTGAACACAATTCATCATGCCATTCTTCATTGCTGATTAAAACTTGGTAGGTCATAAAAGAAGCGCTATCTAAACATGATCCAGAAGCGCAGGTATATTGTTGTGCCAAGGCTCATTTAAAATGGACTGTGGCAAAGTGGAAAACTGTTCTGTGGTCAGACGAATCAAAATTTGGAAAAAAAATTTGGACGCCATGGCATCCGGACTAAAGAGGACAAGGAAAAGCCAAGTTGTTATCAGGGCTTGGTTCAGAATCTCTGAGGGTAAGGGGTTGACATGAATGCGTGTGGCATGGGCAGCTTACTCATCTGGAATGGCATCATCAAGGCTGAAAGGTATATCCAAGTTCTAGAACAACATTTGATCTCATCCAGACGTCGTCTCTTTCAGGGAAGACCCTTGGATTTTCCAACATGATGCCAGACAACATACTGCATCAAATTACAACTTCATGGCTGTGTAGAAAAAGGATCTGGATACTGAAATGGCCAGCCTACAGTCTAGATCTTTCCCCCATAGAAAACATTTGGTGCTTCATAAAGAGGAAGATGAGACAGAGAAGATATAAGACAGTGGAGTAACTAGACAAGAATGGGACAATATTCCTAAACTTGAGCAACTGGTCTCCTCAGTCTCCAGACGTTTGCAGACTGTTATAAAAAGAGGGGATGCCACACAGTGGTAAAAATTGCATTGTCTCAACATTTTTGAGATGTTTTGATGTCATGAAATTTAAAAAACTTATTTATCCCTTAAAATCATATTTTCTCAGTTTATACATTTGATGTCATCCATATTCTGAATAAAATACTTAATATTGAAACTTCCACATCATTCTGTTTTTATTCACAATTTGTAAGGTGACCCAACTTTTTAGGAATCAGCTTTGAACAAATACTTTACTCATGTGACACTGAACCAACAATGACCTCAAAATGCTGGATATATTTATCAAGCACAAACAGTGAACTCAAATAATTACAATTAGAAAAATGAATGTCAATCCTTAAAAGATATTTCAATAAGTGTTTTGTCAGGTTTGTAATTAACAAAAGCACATGTGTATGTGCCATACAAGCGATCCATCAAAACATTCTTTAATATCTCTATTTACTACACAAATGTAGAAATCCAAGACGACCCAGACTGACAGTGAAGTGTGCGCTGTCGACATTTCGTCTGATCGATTCGGGTGATCAGAAGCGGTCTGAAGAGCTCATTCCCATCACTTTTTAATCAAAGCGTTAATAGCTTTAAGTTCATCGGTGTTCAGAGGGGAGAGGTGATATCCTCGGAGTTCAGGTTTCCCTGTTGAATAAAGCAAGCGTTAAGACGATAAATCACAGGAAGTCTTTTATAAAGACAAAGTGTGACTATGAAGTTTTACCTTGTAACTCATTGAGACGATAGACTTTTGCTTTCAGACGTTGGCGAAGGTCATTGATTTCTTTGTCAAGTTGCTCCTGATCTGTATGGAAGAGAAAGGAAAGTGTCAATGCATTATTTAATTAAAATACTTCTTTGATTAGAAAACCTTACCTTTAGAAATCATGCATCTGGTCTCTTCTGGAGGAAATCTGATGAACATATTTCCAAAACACACCTGAACTTTATCTAGAACACAGAAGTAATTATATATTAAACAGTGTCATCATGTTCTCATGTGTTTTATGTGATTAATTACACAATGAGTAGAGTTGATGTGAAATACAGTTGATGTGAGACACATTTACACTCACTGTTTGCTGAATGCTTTCTTAAAGAGTTGAGAGCTTCTCTGTTTCTGTTTCTGCGCACATCCAGATCAACAATCTGTCAACATTTAGACATGAAACAAACATGTGTGAGTATGATTTTACTCTTTATTGTTGTCTAATACAAACACACCTGTTGTTTGTCAGCCAGTATATCTTCAGCAGTCACTTCTACTTCTGTCAGATACTCAAGAGCTCTCTGTGCACTCTCATCCATGCTGGATTCTCTCTGTGTGTGTTACACAATAACATGTCCGTCTGAGCCCGGAAACAACATCACTTTACATCCGTTCCGCACACACAGCCAATAGAGCTCTCAATCATTCTCCGCTTGGGGTTTTTTATATGAACTTTTATTATTATTACTTGTTAAAATCATCTTTCAAAGAAATGATTTTTGTAAATATCATAAAATCATAAAAAAATCTTAAAAGATTCCTAATGATGAAATTATACAAATATCCTTAGAAATGGGATTTGAAGCATCTTTAAGAGAACATCTTGAAGAACATTTAGTTATCAGAAATCACTTTTTCTGTATTACTTAAAGAATGAGATATTTATAGAAGTATTATTAAGGTGAGATAAAAAAAAGCTCTTATAACTCTGTGTTTGTTTCATTCATTTAAGTTAATAGGATTTAGCAAAGCCTGTCGTCTCTGTTTCATTTATTTATTTAATGATTAATTAATTAATTAATTAATTTATTTACTTATTTATTTATTATTTGTTTGTTTATTTGTTTATTTGTTTATTTGTTTGTTTGTTTGTTTGTTTGTTTATTTATTTATTTTATTTATTATTTTATTCATTGTTATATTTATTGTTTTATTTATTGTTATATTTATTGTTATATTTGTTCTATTTGTTGTTTTATTTATTTATTTATTGTTTTATTTTACTCTGCAGTTTATGTACATATGTTTATAGTACATGTTAGTACTTGTTGTATACTTGTGTAAACACTTGGCATTTTTTAAAATGTTGTCTAAGCATTAATAAAAAAATATAATCTTTTTTGGAATGTTTACTATGATCAAATCAACTTTCAAAGCCCAGTTTAAAGACAAATGAGCAATCTGTGTATTTAGAAAGATTGCAGCATTTCTCTTATTAAGCCCAAATACTTTACATGGGAACTGGGCATAATAATCAATACACACGCATAATTAGATTAGAATAGCTCTTTTCCAAACGTGATAAATCTATTTCAATAGTTTTCTGAAAACAATGTTTTTTTCCTGGAGCCAAACATTTATTCAATTCTTACTGTTAAAATTGTCTGTTGGCTCAACTGAGGAACAATGATTAGTTAAGAAGACTCAAAGTTTTTTTTAATGCTTCAAATCCGTCCATTTATCATTTAGAAATGTTAGTTCTTGTCTTGCAAAAAAAACCACACACAAAATAAGGTTGAAATGATATCAGGGACTCATACTATAAAGGAATATAAATAAAATAAATGAATATCTATAATCTCCCATTTTATAACCTCAGGTGTAGATCTCACCGGCTGATTCACGCCATTAGATGTGTTAATAGAGTTTAAAACACACATTTTGATTCCGATTGAACACAAACAAACACTTTGCCATGTTGGATTGCATTGAACAAATTATGATTGGACGAGAGGAATTATCGCATTTAGAATAAAAACTGTTTAGCATTTGCATTCATTTATAAAGTGATTAAATATAGTGATTTGGCATAAAAAAATGATGGAGCAGTGAACAGAATGACTTCACAATAAAACGGCATGGAAAAGGGCTCGTCATACATACACACAACTATGCATATATACATAGGCCTTGGCCTGTCCCTTACTAAGATAAATGTTTTTATCATTTCCTTCCTCAAAGTTACTTCTATGTAGGAATTTATTTAATCTACTGTAAGGAGAGAATTCCTAGAAGCTTTAACAATATCTGATCCGTCATAGTCAAATGTATGAAAGGCCTCAAAGTGACCGGCGATGAATTAAGAGCAAATTTTATTTTTTGTGTATCATGCTTTATGAACAATATTACATATTTAAACAAAGAGACATTTCAATATGATTTTACAAATAATGTTAACCGTGCAAATTCATATTTACAAAATTATTGGTTAATCGTTCATGATAATGATATAAAATACAATAACAAGACTGAAGGCAGTTTGACTCAATACCTCACAGTAAGACAATTGTCCCATGTAAGAGCTGGTCTCAATCTTCTGTTATTACTGTTAGAGTTATTTAAACAACTCGGAATTAAAAATAGTTTGAAAATCATCCTGTTTTAAAAATACCTCATTTCAATCGTCATTCCTTAGAATCATACAAATGTGTGCTAGAACTTTTACTGTATGAATCATGACTGCATCCTAAAATTGATGTTTGGAGCCTTTGTTACAGTCCGATTAAGGCCAATGGTGTTCAGTGATGTCCAGCTACTGTATATACAGTACAGTACAACATATCTATTGACGACTAAAACATCACACAATCATTCCTAAAAAGAAAACCCAAAACAGATTTGTGCTATTTTGTGAAACCTTATAAACATAAATTGTCTTTTTTTTACAAAACTAGACAACATATCTGGGTGGCATCCTTAAGTTTATATATTTTCAATATATTTGAAAACAATGCTTGGTAATAGTACATGTAAAAGTGAGGAGAACTGAAGTCAATGTAAATAGTAATACAGAAGAGTTACTTTAGCTTTATCCCACCTATCTAGTCCTTTTGTTATTTTGTGAGAAATTCAACACGTTTCTGTTTCCTGTTAAACGGACCCGCTTTTGGACCATCTGAACTTTTCACACCTGATAGATCTGGGTCCGGTTCGGTTTGATCATGACTCTTCCTTTGTTCACTTCGTCCTCTTGATTTATAACCAGTCTCCTTCATACCCCCACAGGAATGACTTCTTCGTCCTGAACGCTTTATCTTTTCACTATTGAGACCGACATTACTGGCAGTACTTGCTGAAATTTCCTCCGGATTGTTTGTAGATCCTATGGGATTGCGAATGTTACCAATAGCCTGCATGCGCTTTAGATGACTGCCGTCACTGAGCGGGTCACTGAGTCGGTGCTCACGAGTTTTCTGTCTTCGATCAGACGGATGAGCTCTGCTCTCGCTGCAGCTTCTTTTAGGAAAACCTGCGGCCTGACCCCTCTTCTCCAGGAGCGGACTCAAGCGTGTGTGGTGTTGATAGGCCTGAGAGATGGGGTATCTCTTCTTGCAGCGTGGACAGGGACAGGTGGGAAGCTGCAGTATGGGAGCGTTGGTCAGGGAGGAGAGTAACGCCAAGGGGAAAGCTCGCTGACACTGAAGGATACATTTAGGAGAGCTGAGGCTGGAATGAGAACAGGTTTGGCGTCCCCTTGGTATGGAGCCGTGAGATCTGCTGCTTTCCTCTTGGACAGTTTGGATCTGTTGCCATTCCATTTGTAACAGCCGGTCCAAGTACCTCTCCAGCTGCCCAACAGGCTTTGGGCGAGGAATTCCTCTGCCATCCGTATTCAAATACGCGGCTAGCTGCTTGAGACTCCAAGAATTAAAAGGAGGCGGCAAGAAATCCGGATAGCTGCCTCTGGAGTGGGTGCGTCCTCGACACGCAAATCCTGAGGGATGTAAGTCTGATGGATCTACGACCTCTGCCCGTAAGCGAAGGTCTGGAGGAGCGATCTGAGGATGAAGAGTTGAACGTCTCTCAGAATCAGATAGGTCACTTGCGCTGTCTGAATCCTCTTCTTCTTGTTTAAGAAGGGCATTGTGTTTAGCTTTAGTTCTGTGATCTGATGGCTCATCTGTTTGTTCTTTAAGACATATCTGCTGGAGACTCTTGCAAACACTCTCTTCGGCACCATTGCTGTATTTATGTCGTGTTTCCTTCAGTCCATTTCTGGACAACACTTGAGATTTGATCTTGGTGTTGTGTTGCCTTAAGAAAGCAAAAGATGCTTAAAAATTCATCGAAATCAAAATTAATTTCTTTCAAATGCAGATCTTACCTGGCCGGCGTGTCTGCTGCTATCAGTTTTTTATCAGGTCGGCTTCTTCTTAACCTCTGCTGACAGTCCTGTACACAAGACAGCAACATTTCCGCTTGTTAAAATTGTCAAAATTCCAAGATATCGCAATTCTCTACATTTCAAACAATTTGTTTTATAATTGTGCCTGCAGAACACAACAGAAGTTTTGAAAAAACCAAACACTGGTGGCCCCAGTGACCTACATTGGACCCAAAGCCAGAAAGACATTTCTTTAAATATCTTCCTTTGTGTTCCAGAGAAAAAGGAGTAGTTTACGGCACATGATGGCAAGTAAATGGTTTTGAGGTACTTTACATTAAAGTATTGTTGGGTTTACAATATTATTTATGTTCAGTAAAATAAAAACTTTGAAAATATTTCTGTTCACGAAAATAGAAAAAAAAAATATATATATTGTCGTAAAACATACTCGAAAACTCGCAAAAAAATATATTAATGTTGATTCATAAATAAACTAAAATACGTTAAGGCCGAATATAAAAACAGGCAAAATAAAGGTACATTTAATATATAGCAATGTATAAAATAAAGTAAAAAACATATAACAAAATGAATTTATAAAAGCTAATCATCTAATAAAAAAGCAAAATTAAAATAATATGATTTGTAAATACACAATAGTGAATAAAAAGCACTTTTATTGATGTATGAAGAATATTACTGACAGATTCAGCTGACAGGCTGTTCTGAGGTTGATGTGAAGATGTCTTGTGGTTTTTCTTCCTTCAAATAAAAAAAGGCTGATTAAAATAAGACAAATATATATATATACATATATATATATATATATACATACATATATATATATATATATATATATATATATATATATATATATATATGTATATGTATACATGTATATATATACATATATATATATATACATATATATATATATATATATATATATATATATATATATATATATATATATATATATATATATATATATACATATATATATATATATATATATATATATATATATACATATATATATATACATATATATACATATATATATACATATATATACATATATATATACATATATATACATATATATATACATATATATACATATATATATATATATATATACATATATATATACATATATATATACATATATATATATATATACATATATATATACATATATATATATATATATATATATATATACATATACATATACATATATATATATATATATATATATATATATATATATATATATATATACATATATATACATATATATATATATATATATATATATATATATATGTATATGTATACATGTATATATATATATTTATATGTATATATATATATGTATATATATATATATATACATATATAATAAATCAATAAAGTAGTAAATCTCAATAAATCATCATTAGATTTTACCTGAGTCCATGGCCTTTAGTTTGTGTCCTCTGATAGGAAAGCAGATGTTTATAGACAGTGTTCTCCTGTAACATCACTGACATCTCTCAACAACACAAATCAACATCACAATCATGCTATCTTCATTCCTCTCATCCGTGTCAGGATTAATCCCATAATATCTCCATGCTCCATCATGTATCTGTACTGCTCTGTGCTAGATAATCCAGCAGACATGTTCCTTCTGTGGATGCTGAGCAGCGCAGTGGATTGTGGGAAATGTAGTCTTCAGCATCAGCATCAGCATCCCTGTGATGTCTGTGATGCAGGTGTCTACTGCACATGCGCACTGATCTCTTGTCCTGTGCAGAAATTACAGGGTTTATTCTGGTGGTCTCTTTGAAATGTGAACCCTGCTGAGGTTATTTTCAGACAGGACGTGAGAATGTCTTATGTTGTGTATGTGATGATCTAATAATAACATGTGATGTGTTTGCTTCCTCTGGACTGAAATGTCATTGCTGCCTCAGTGGGTTAACAAAACTACACAAACATCTTTTTAGACCACTTTGAATTCAGATTTTAGGCCTGTGATGGGGTTGTCCTACACCTTTGACAGCTTTCTTCTGTGTTCTGTATGTGCACAACTATAATTATAAGGTAAGAATCAATACACAAATTATTCAATTCTATTTCTAATTTATTATATTCTGAAATATGCACATATTGTGTAATAGAATAGAAGAACTGCTTGGCTTACAACATTTACATTATAATCCTATTGGGTAACCTGTGTTTTCAAAATATATACACAACCTCTTTTTTATTATAAAGAAACCACAATATCTTTCTTGAGATCTGACCCATTATATGCAAGAAGCAAGACCTGTTGTTTCTATAGCAATAGAATAACTTGTGATAAAAGAGATTTGGTTGAGCCGGATCAAGCTTGAAAACTGTATAGTTGTGATGACTTTAAAAATGCATTTCTAATAAGAAATAACCACTATAGTTTGTCTACGGAGCTGGGTGTTAATCTGTTTTTTTGGGCTGTCTTCATGCTCAAACCCTGTCTGTGAAGTCATTGTCTGACTGGATGAAGAAGATGGATGGCTGCTTTTGCAGCTGTTGTCATAGCAACAAAAAAGCCAACCTCCATTCTCTGCTGCTGTTTGTAACCACAACCCTTGTCAGCAGAACACCAATGTAAATGTGGAAAAATGAAATGCTAAGTTACACGGCTCATTCAAAAACTCTTTGTATCATACCACTAACATGTCATAAATTGTTAACATAAATGTATATATAAATGCATGTAAATTAAAGGTTTATTGGTTTACTTACCACACTACCGGAAGTTAAAACGATGTTTAATTCTGAGTGTTAGGATTCTGTTTTGTAATTGTCTTTTGTTTAAATGTGTTTGTGCTCAGGAACATACGTATGGGTATTATATCATGTATAGAATTAATTTCCCGATTACATTTTCTTAATTTTCTCAGGTCGCCTTCAGGTCGAAAAACGCCAAGGGAATGGATTCACACGGTCACGGGTCAGGGCCCGCCTTGCAATTCACAACTGGCTTTGGTGTGGTATCAAGACCCGTCAAGACATTTCGCCTTCGGGAACTCTATGACCCTAAACCATCTCCACAAAGGTGTTCGGTGGCGATTCGGCCACCCAGCCCCAAACCAGGGTCTCTTCAGCAGCCCGTCACTCGCAGACTGTCCTGCGAGCCAGAACCAAAGCCCATCATCAGAAGACGTGCGAAATCCCTCTCATCATCCACAGAGGAACACATGTGCAAGAACGTCCAGGTCCGTTTCGTGGACTCTCTGGGTTTGGAACTGGAAGATGTGAAGTTCTTCAAAGCAAGCGAGGACCCCTTAGTGCCGACCCACGTGATCACCCGACTTCTGGCAAGCTCAGAGCTCGCCTCCAAGAAAAACCTGGAGCTCTCCTTACCGTACTTCAAACCGGCCTTTACTGAAAACATGGGCGCCGAACCAGATTTCCTCAAGCATTTGTGCCGTCAGCGAGTTTGCCTGGATGAGGTGTTTTGCTCTGAGTTTGGAATCATGGGAACGGTGCAGGTACTGAACTTGGCGTTTGAGAAAGATGTGATGGTGCGCTATTCATTCACTGACTGGAAAAGCAGTGCCGACAGTAAAGCCTCCTGGATCACCACCGTGCACAGAGATGAGTCCTGTACTGAGTCAGATGTGTTTCGTTTCCATCTCCCTGTGCCACCTTTCATTCTGAAACCAGGGGCCACGTTACAGTTTGCCATCCGTTTCCGGGTCAGAGGTTCTGAATACTGGGACAACAATGATGGATGTAATTATAAACTCAGCTGCCAGACGTACAAACTCGTAGTCCCCAGAGAGTGTGAAGATAGCTTGGTGCATTTCACTTGAGTCCTCCCTGGAGATGATATGTGAGACAGTCTTACTGTACACGCAAAGCTATTCGGTTACATTAATTAAAAATTAAATGAGCCTCATTTTATCAACATTCATCTCCTATAGAGCTCAGCTTTTACACAAGCATCTCAATGTGTCCGGAATAAAGGAATCTTTGAGTAAGACAACTCAAAAGAAATGTGTGCTCCATCGCCAATTCAGTATGAGCACACAATGCATTTGTCTTTTGTGTGTCTGCTTCGAAAACAAAAGGGAAGTTCAGGTGTCTTCTCTTAGAGCTGTTTTTCCCCAAAATGTTATCCTGTCTTATCTTCTTTTTCCTTATTTTGTATGAGTTTTGCATTTCTGCATTTGAGCTACGTACTTATTGTGTTATTGTTATGCAACAGAACCTTTTTTTAATGCTGTCATTTTTTACTTATCCTCTTGTCTTTCAAACCTAAATTACTTATAATTATTAATTCTGCAAAGAAAAATATTCCAAAAAATGTTGATGTCCAATTAATGGTGGAACCCATTCACTTCATTTATACGGACACAAAACAAATTCTAGGTGCCAGTCACCAAATTACTTGAAATTGTCTTCTACTGTGTTCTGCTTAAGAAAGTCATACAGGTTTGAAATGACAAGTGTGAAGAACTGATGACAGATTTTTGATTTGAACTTTTACATTATGTACGCAACTTATAGCTTTATGTATGCAGTGTTTCCTCTAAAAAGCTTCCTGATGCATTATGTTTATAGGAGGAAATATCATTTATACAAAACAGGGCATTTAAAGTTCCGATTCTTGTTGCTACAAGTTGGCTTTCGTATTCTTGACATTTGCCCTACTGACATTTTTCTGGGTAACCTCTTTTCCACTGGCATGTAAGGAAGGCAATGTACGTGCATCTGACCCACTACAGTTGTGAGGAGGCATGACAACATCTTAACTATCATTAGGCCAGGTCTATAAATATCCATGCATTTCTTACCAAACCAAAACTTCTTTTTAAAATATATATTTTCTTTGTAATAGTGCATGCACTTATGAAATAGCAATAGTTCATCATACTATAGTCCACCAAAATAACACTGAATGACTACACTCTAACCAACAACAATGAAATCTAGAGGTATTTTTACCCAGCATTGGGTCAAAGTTGGACAGACCCAACAGCTGAGTTCTAAATGAACCTGTGCAAGTTACAACACAAATGTGAAAATGTTCTGGATTAGTTTAACCCAACTGCTGGGTTTGTCCTCTTCAGAAAAAACCCTGGGTTAAAAATAACTCAACATTTTCCTGTATGTCACTTCTTTTAATTAAAAAGTGTTATGTCATGGTAATATACAGACATTAAAAGAATCAAGTAATTCTCATATTTTTTGTTTGTTTGTTTGTTTTTGGACTGCATGTTTTCCCCAGTAATAATTGTATTGGCTTTTTTATAGTCAATCTGAATGTCTCAGATTTGAAGCACTACTGGGACTCAACACATGATGGTGCAGTGAAACCTTGATAAGAAAAACTGTATGCAACAGAGTTTCCACATAGGAGAAGAAAGTGAGTCTGAAGCAGTCATTCCATTACAACCTATTTTTCATGGACATGTTACATCTAAGCACCGTTCATTCTGAAGAAATGAGTGAAGTCCTGAGGTTTGCAGAGGTGAACATCTCAAGATGAATTGTGACTATCAGGGTTATTTGAAGTCATCCACTTAACCCAGGTTTGAATTTCCAGATGGAAAAGTTTCAGAGATCCCAAAATCTTCAGTACATTCAATCAGCCAATATCACCGACTACACATAAAAAATCCACCGAGTCCTTGGGCAGCTCAGATGTTCATTTTTCCACTAAAAGCAGACTGACCCAGTTAACAGGATTGGAGCTACTGCCATCATCTCTTATTCATGAGCTTTAAATCCCTTCCTTTTCAATTAATTATGCTGAGGTATATGGAAATAACTTGTTCATACATAAGCAAAATAAATTTTTTAAATGTAAGCATGAGTTATAGTTAACACATCACCATAGATAATAGACACACATCTATGTGCAGGTTGAAAGAAAGCTCTTCACAAATAAGAGTCCACATATCACATCTGTCTTTCACACCTTACTGTTGAAAATAACATAATTGGCGGTCTGAACATGCAGTTCTTCTGGCAGACATGTGGCGCCCATTCAACTGTCTGAAATAATGTGTGTTGAAAAAAAACATCACATTTACATAACCACAGATACAACTCATCAGTACAGCAGACGAGACAGTGATGAAGGTTTAAAATAGCCAATGAAATATTAAAATGACTCCAGCCATGAAGCAAAAGCAATGCACTGAAGAGTGTTTGTGTGATGTTGGCAGGAATCTTCAGGCCATGGAGGGAAAACAGTTGTCCCTTGCCCCGGTTATTCCTTAGGCATCTTTATAAAGTGACCCGCCCTTTTAATTTTATTACAGGCATCATGTATTTCAGTGCTGATGTAGTGCAAATACATTCATTTTGCTCTGTTCTGTTAAATTGTCTTCTTTTAAAAGCAAATGGCTGATTGTGTAAATGCAGAAGTGTTTGTGTCAGCATCCGTGATCTGCTGGACATGTGTTTTAGTTGTGATATCTGCCTGGTTATTCTTTTAAATTGCAGTTTTCGGCAGTATGCACTTCTACATTCATGACCAACGTTAAACTCTTTATAGCGCTGTGTGAAAAAGTAAGCTTGTCTACAATTAATGTATGACTTACTGTTATTGTTTAAGAGATATTTATTGTTGTATTTTCATTAATGAGGTTTTTAGTAATTATTGTGTTAGTTATATGCACAATTAAAACATGATTTTTGCAAATAAACTTTTTCTTCGACTAATAGCTATTAAAGGCACTTTTAACCTATTAGAGATTTGACTGATATGAACATCTAAATTCATATTAATAGAAAATGCATATGTCGTATTTGGCCTATAAAAACAATTATGTGTGTTGGCATAAAGTCACACATCAGCAATGTAAAAGGCTGACAGCATGGCAAGACACATGTAAACTTTGAGAAAAATTAAATTATTGTAGAAATTGGTTTCTTAAATACATGTACAGATATACGAGTAAAATTCGTATTTGAGGTCTTAAAAAACGTATTTACTGTTATTTCTGCAAATACATGGAAATATAAACAAAATGTTTCTTTCACAAAATATTCCAATAGTTATCATTTTAATGAACTAACTAACTAGGCATGTAAATCTGAAAACCTGATTTTAAAACGTCCTCTTTATATTTTCTGTGGCTGTATATGAAAGATACATTTTCTGTAATGGTTTCTGTAATATAACTAATAAATGTTTAAGATCCTCATAAGTCATGTGCATGTAGACCTCAGTTGCATCGTTAATGTCAGAAAACTATTTAAGGCCACTTGTTACACCAATTGAAATAGAGATGTTTTGTTCATTTCGTGTTCAAATCAAAGTCTCAACCATTCATCCAGAAAAGACAACAGACACTGCTGCTTTATAAAAATCCAAAGCTTGTACTGTACAGACAATAAATAGTCATTGCAAAGGTAAGACAAGATCCATATTCCTCAAACTAACTATCTATATGAAGCTGATATGAAACTCAAGTTTTAGTAGGAGCCCAGAAACAGTTCGGGTTGTCACTACAGCACCAAAACTGGTGTAGGAATAATTTGGAACGGGTCACATGCTTGACCCCTCCTTCCAATTGGCATCAAAAGGCGACCATTTAAAAACAGTCTATTTAAAAAACGTCAGTGTCTTTTTTTTAAACAGTCTTTCACCATCCCCCCTGAAAAAGACTAAAGGTTGAATATTCTACAGACACGTAGCTTGACTGAGCGGAGTTTGGAGGGTTTTGGCTTCTTCGGGCTGAAGCTCCAGAGACATAGCCTCCAAGGTTCACTAGCGCCCAAATATCAGGCCCTCCACGGAGCACCCATGGACCCGGGCACTGGTCGAAGCCTCCTGAGGTCATTGACTTTACAGAGATATCGTAAGCGTATTCTTCACAGAAGAAACCTTGCTATGGTCGGTGGAACCTGCAGTGCAAAGAGAGAAGACACCTGTTAGCTCTATGTGACAAAACAAAGCCCACTTTCATCCATCATGAGTGTATTAATAGGAACAGTGTGACAAACGCTGAGCTCGACTGGGACCTTGCTCAGCTATTAGTTTTATTCTTATCTCCAAAAATGAGGTCTGACGTAAAACATACGTAAGCTCAATGTGAGCAAGCATTTGTTATACATGTCGGCCAGTGCAGTGTGTGCTGATTCTACAAATCCCACAGTTTTATAACCGGAGCGATACCGCTATATTTAGAACATCCCCTCGTATTGATCTATGGGTCCTGCACTTTTATCAGTTATGCAAGAGGACATGCAAATTAGTTGCGGCTACAGTCCTGTATGTATGCCACTACTTTCTCTATAGTTATGTGAAAACACTGACCTTGTCAGATGCTTGCTTGAAGCGTGAACCTCCATCTCATTGCTTTTGAACTCGTTCAGTTCTTTGCGTATCGCCGCCTGCAAGACATAAACAACAGAAATGAGTCCCAGATGATAATGCCCCTGGAAACACAAACAGTGACATGTGTGAAAGGCAAAAGCGACGCTGTTGAAAACATCCCTCAGAATCCTTAATATTGTGTTGCCTTAAATGTAAGACACTTGTTTTCTTGGTAATCTTAAAAAAATGTGTTCGTCTTATAATCAAGCTCTAGGCTTTGACGTACAACCCCGCCATTCACAAAGTTAGGCCGATCCTTTTACTGCAAATGTATTTTACTCCGATCATGAGGGTTCTGGTGTACGCACCTTATCAGAGGCAGATAATCTCGTCCAGGGTTTATCTGCTCTCCTGTCATAGTCCTGAGCTTTGGCCACTTCCACATAGTCACTGAAGCGGATCAGGATCTTTCTGTCCCGCAACTCATCAACGGTCGGCCGCTGGTTAAGCTAGAAGGACAAGAACGAGAGACATCATCGCATGATTTTCATGAACAGTTATGAACCTTCATGAACTATTCATCTTTGACTATAATAATGTTTGCAAATGTGTTTTACCTTTCGGTTCAGCCTTTGCTTGATTTCTCTCCTCTCTTCTTGCTCGGTCTGGTCATTCCTCTCTGCAATTACAAAATCCAATAAAAGATGAGAAAATAGTTACATATAGAAAATAGTTGCATGTACAGTAAACACAAAGATTATTTATGGGCGATTTTGAGTTTTTAATTTGATCAAATGTTGAACAAAAATGTTCAATTCAAGTCAAATTTTGTAAACAAGAGTCATTGGTGTCCAAGCACAAGTGTCTGTTGAACATCTGTGTCGGCAGCTGTCATAATTTGACCCCAACCGGACGTCCAGCCCTTCACATCCCTCCCCCAGACACAGCAGAAACAAATGTTGCTGCAGATTAGGCCATTTCTCTATTAGTCTCTATCCTTGCACAGCACAGGATAATGTTTCCTGTTCTTCTTTGTCCTCTGTCAAATATGTGCGATTGGGATTATCTGATTTTCCCTCTGGGTGGGATTTAACGTTGCGACGACATGTCTGTCTGTCAGATTAAATAAATAATAAATAAACCGGGTTTCTGAACTTGCATCTCTTTAGGACTGTTGTATGCCCTTGTGTTTGTCTTGAAGCACGTGCACGTGTCTCAGAAAGATGCCAGAGTCAGCAGACAGCTGCTCAGAGTCACAGAACACAGGTGCCACGGCCCAAGATAGAGAACTGAAGGAGAGGTTCGGCTAAACAAACCAACCCCATCACCAGATGACTGGCCTTTAAATTATAAGACACTTCTCATTGAAAATTTTCAAAATGATTGAGGTTTATCAAAGATAATGTGACCATTTTCTCTCTAAAGATACTTGATTATGAAATTACCTTAAATAGCTTTTTCTAAAAGGACATAACTGCAAAGTAATTACCTAAAGCACTGATATTAAGTTCAGTTTCATCTGATCATGTTGAGACGAGTGTAATCTATCTCGACCTGTCTGACTGTGTTCAGACTACTCTATAATCTCTAAATCATATGAATTACATTTACACACCTCTCAGCTGGCTTTCTCTGTTGAACAGGGTGTATTTGAGTACTATAATAACAGCATTCTGTATCATGGTATGATATTACTGCCTTTTATACCACATAAAGTATTTTAACATATTAAAGAATGAATTTGTCATAGCACATGCCATTTTGAATGCAAAAAAACTGTGCAATAAAAAACAATAATAAAGTCCTTTATCTCCACATGAGATACTCACGTTTGAGGATGTTTCTGCTCTCCAGCTCTTCGACTGCTGGTCTCTGGCTCAGTCTCCTGCGGAAAAACACCAAAATCACATTTTGGACCATTTTCAGTCTCTAAAGTCTCCGTGACAGTCTCAGATCAGCCGAGTGGGAATCCCCACGCTCTACAGGCGCAGCCCGCATGCCATCTCGCATCTAAACATCGCTGCGGACCATCACTGAAGCACCTCCACATCGGGCAAATGTGCCTGTTTTTACAACTATCTCCCTGATATTACACAAGCACTCGACCTGACCATCCGAGAGTGATCACTCCAAAAACTCATCGGTGAGAAGAAGAAGAGCAAGCATGTATCTAGAAACGTGCAAAAGAGATGAGGATGAGATGCTGAGAAGAGTGAGGACTCAGAGTGATGCAGGAGATCCTTCACGCATCATTTATAAAGGGGGCGGTGCGAGAGAGGGAGAGAGAGAGAGAGAGAGAGAGAGAGAGAGAGAGAGAGAGAGTGAGAGAGATTCCCACACGCGCTGGAGGAATAATGCAGCAGGGAAACCACACAAAACACATACACACAACACACACACAACACACACACACAACACAAAACACACACACACAAACACACACACACACACACACACACGCGTTTCTGATAGATGCCTTCATATTCACAACAGACTGTAATAAAGGAAATATCGACCAATAAAATTCATGATTTTTATCACCAGAAAGATCATTTCCTTTCAATTTAACATTGTTCATAGGAATATCATTTTCATGCATTTGTTTTACTGTTGTCTATATTCATAATATTGTTGTATGATAACAAACAATATATGTGTGTGTGATATAATTAAAAGTACTATATGAAAACATTTTGAATGTTAATAACCCAAATATTACTGTAACTAACATCGCATTCGAGCGGAAGCTCGACTGGGATGCCATATGCTTAAACAAATACTCAAAAAACCATATAACAGAAAATATATAAATAAATATGTACAATTATAAAGCGCCATATGGTATACCGTTTGTGGGGGGATATCACACCTTGAATCCACTTAAACCACATCCATGTGTACAAGTATAAGATGGAGTTCAGTAAAACGATCAGATGGAGAAAATTTACCTACAACTGCTGCTAAACGGTCTTAATATAAACGAACTTCAGTCCTAATTATTTGTAATTTAACTCAAAACCCTTTCCCACAAAAATTGCATTACTTCTCTTTTTCCAATTATTATCAATTGAATTAAATTTAATAACACAACATCTCGCAAGGTTGGTAAAGTACAGATCATCACGTTCTGAAGCCTGGAATCCAAATATCACACTCTTTCCATTAAACGATTAACTTCAACTTCTTTTAAAACACGAGGGCTTGATTTATTTAGCGAGCCGTCGTTGTGTCAGAGCGATAAGCTGGGTATGAGAACAGACCCTGATTGGAGTGTCAGTAAGTGCTTGTGAGTCAGCCTGGATTTCATGATCTGCCATTGTCCGCTGAGCTGTGCTTAATGCCCCGCTCTCTTCCAGTTGACCCAGCCAACGGCCCGGTGGTATGAGAGACGTTTCAGACACTCGCTGGCTGCATGGGTGGCCATTGTGCTTTTGATTGACAGCCAAGCATGTCCGGGACACCCGGAGGGCCAAGGATGCCAAGGATGATTAGAACAGTTTATATCAATGATGAGGAATAGTTTAAGCCTTTATGTAACTTCCTCTTGGAGGGTCTCTTCAAGTGCAATTTGGATTGACATTTTGAAGTGTGTGATAACAATATTATAAAAAAGTTAAAAGCATATATAGTGATTCACAGGAATGTATGGCAGCTATTGTAGCCATTCACTTTTACACCCCTTACATTGATCATTTCTATGTATTTCTACTATTGCATTCTGCAAATTTTGAAAAGGCTAGCCACAGTTTTTTACCGGCAAAGATTCACAATCACGATAATATTTTGATTGAAATAAAAAATGTAACAATTCTACACTTCAACTCATCTCGGATTTTTGTTAATCAGTAAGTTATGGGATTCTTAAAGGGATGATTCCAAAAATGGACATTGTGTCATGAATTGCTCACTTCAAGTTGTTCAAAAACTGTATACAATGGTAAGACAAGAAAGATATTTGGATGGACGTTAGCCAACTGAATTCTATACCATCATTGACTACCATAGAAAATAATTTTTTTCTCTAAAACACTAAAGCAGATATTTTGAAGAACTTAGAAAAAAACAAGACACCATTGACTACCATTAACATTTTTTCTACAATGGTGATCAATTGTGTCCCCGAAACATTCTTACAAATATCTTCCTTTGACATTTATACAGATTTGGATCATCTTGAGGTTAAGTAATTCATGACAGAAATCTTATTATTGGGTGAAATATCCCTTTCATCCAGAACTGTTTAGATGAATTATGGTGATTACTCAATTATATCAATTATGCAGTTATTTAAAAAAATAACGCATTTTAGAGAAACCAGCAGTGATTTCCCACACCTAACTATACGTTTACAAAATACGATTTATTAAATATTGAATATGGAAATACCAAAATATCAAAAGTAAATAAAGGGTCAGACATGAAAGGATTTAATCCAGACCGACCTCGGGTCTGCTCTTTAGAATAAAACAACATGTGGACTCAGTGATCTCCGACTGTCCCTGTATCACCCACAGAGAAAAGGACATGAGGTCTGATCTTCAAACGCTTCCATGTCTAAAGTCACGCTTTAATGCAATAACAAACACATGAAAGTTGTGTGGCCTGACAGATCGATGACATTCATTTCATGTCCAGTACAATGCTGTATTTACTGACCTGAACACAATAGTGTGGAGAAAAGGTACTATGCTAAGAAGATAAAGAAAAAAATGCTTTTAATATTTGAAATCTGAATTGAACTAAATGAAGAAGCTTGTTGGGTCATGTATTGTTTTTGACCCTTTCAGTTCTTTTCTTAAATAGATTCTATTCCTATGTGACCAGAAGTGGAAATGAACACAAATTGATTTGCTGTACAGTTGAAACATGTGAAAGCTCAGCCCTTTCCAGCGATCGATACTTTAAAGTGGGAGTTTCCCTGGCTACAGTTTACATTAACATAAAGCAATTATTTGATGTTGCTGTTTTATATGAGAATATATACTTCACCTATATATTCAACAAGACCCATATGTAAAACTTTTTTCCCAAAAATAGACATTTCACACTCAGGCTTCAGCTATAACATCTTCAGAAATGTGTGGGGACGAAAATAGAGCAACAATAAACAACACATTTTTTATTACAAAAGATCTAAAAGAAATATTTCTGATGAAAAAGGAAGTAGACAATGGTGTGAAGTGGGCTCTTTTGTCTAAGCTGTTGTGTAGTTTTGTGTCAATGATGACATAATAGCGGAGTGTTGAGATGTAAATATAGGCTGGTGACAGCATGTCATTTCGGGATTTTTTGGAGAGCCAATGTAACATCCGGTGCTGACGTCATGTGCACCCCTCATGATATTTAGCTGTGACGTCCATATGGATCATTGCCTAATTTTGAGCTGAGCTTTATTTAGCCCAGAGAATACAGGCCAGAAACACACAGTCAATAATATTGCTTTAATTCTGCTGTTACTGCTCCAAACTGGCATACTGTGGTCTGGTAACATGGGGTTAAAGTCTATATAAAGTATTTTAAAAAAGTCGAAGTATTTTAAAATCCTATTAAATATACACAAATTGTCTAACATCAACTAAACAGAACAACTTTAAAGGTAGACAATACCATTTAAATCACTTTCAATGCATTGCTGTTTCACATGACTAACACTGAAACACAAAAATCCATTCAAGTTGTTAAAATGTGAAATTCTGAGCTTAAAATAAATATTGTGTTAATATAAACTGGTGTGTAAATCTTGAATAAAAAACACATTTAATTTAGAGAACCCTGGTTTAAAAGCAGGCTTTAATTGGTGTGTTGAATCAAATTGGCTTTACAAGTCATGATATTGATAGAACTCACATAACGTTTAAATCATTTATTCACCCTCATGTCATTTCAAACCAGCCTTACTTTCTTTCTTCCGCGGAACACAAAAGAAGATATTTAAAAAATGTTGGTATCCAAACAATGGTGATACCCATGTATAAACCAAAAACCAATGCAAGTGAATGGGTGCTGTTATCGATTCCAACATTCTTTAGCATATCTTCTTTGCGTTTTGCAATTGAAAGGAAGTCATACATATTTGACATGAATAAATGAAGACAAATTTTCCATTTGGGTGAGCCATCACTTTAAAATAGCATATGTTCAAATGGCCTGTCAAGTACATTAAACATACACCAATTTTTTTCATTTTCATTTAATAAAAAAAATAAAGTGATATCTAGAGATTATACAATGACATTTATGAATTTAGCAGAGCTTTTTTCTAAAATTTACTTACAAAGAAACAAGGAGACCATGAAGCGGGATAACGATAGTTGAACAAGTGCTCCAAGGATTTACCAAGTTGCACGAGGCAAAATTAAACCTTAGAGGTGAGATTCTTTTTGAAGAGTATAAAATGAATATAATATAAACAGTAATGGGGCATTGGCTCTTTTGACCTAAAAACACCTTACTTTTGGTTTTAGAATAAAAGAAATTATAACAAAAGAGCTGGAGCACCAACCACCCAAACATTGAATCTTATTGCATTAGGTCTGAAGTTGAGCAGAAAAGCACCGAGCACAGAAGCTGTTCTTGTACACGCTGTGTCTTTGCCTCGTGTTCATACTGAACATTTTGTGTCTGTCTGGAGAAATGAAAGAAAACTCATTTGAAACGAACAAAAGTAAAATTCAAGCACATTGGGGTTCGTGATCTGGTCACTACACACTACACATACGCTGCGTGTGGGTCTCTTTGTAGTTTGTACTGTATGAAGAGATTCTGAGAAACCTAGATTAATATTTCAAAAGCTAAGAAAGAGATTTTCTTACTGTGCTGGTAGAAATAAAAAACACATCCCGCTATTGAGCAGACCGTGTTGCCTAGCAACTGCAGCAGTCTCTGAATGCACTGGAGACGGTAATGAGCCTCAATATATTGAAGTGCAGCGCGAGTCGTGAGTCGTGCCGGGGTGATGCCGCTGATGCTATAAATTGTTCGGTCTAAAAATAGCAACCGACTAGCTTTTCCCATCCTTGTTCTCTTCACACGGGTGTTTTCTAGAAAAGCTATTCTAAGACACATGTTCTTCTGTATTGTACATTACACATTACGTGTGGTACGTGTTAATTTGATAATTACCTTTCATTTGCAAACTGCGTATTCTAAGATTTCTATTGCATTTTGAAAATAAAACAAGAAATAAATACTACATGCATTCGTGGCATGATGTTCTAAATACATGTGTTTATATGCCCAAAATATGTAGGCTTGAATTATTTTGATGGAAGGATTAAAGTTCACTTTAAACATAAAATATTGTTATAAAATATCTTCTTCTGTGTTCTGCAGAAAAAAGTCTTAGAGGTTAGAGAAAATGATGAGAGAATTTTAGTTTGGGGCATTAAAGCATTAAAATCTGTGTTATTTCTGTTTTAGTTTTAATTGAATGTGTGTGCCCTTCAATTATCATAAATCAAAAGGACACATCATATGTTAAACAGACTAGCACAAGCGATGTTTTCCTTATAAGCATATACTTTTAAAAAAGTCCATTTACGAACCCTTCAACCATATTTTGAGCATGATTCCTCATTAAAAAAGAAAAAAACATAAAACATCAATATTTGCATATTTGCAAAAGAGTGCTGTGAATTCTGCAGCAAAAGTTATAACAAATGCTTTATGTTAAAAAATGTTCCAGACCTCCTGTTATCCAGCAGAGATAGATCTTGAGATTGGGCACTCAGAAAAAAATAAAAAAACAAAGGTAACATTCCCATTCTGTTCTTTATTGTGAGGATCGAGATGTATGATATAAGACTGCGCACTCTATTTAAATCAGTGTAAATCTGGCTGTGGTTTTTAAGGAACATGTGCGAGTGGGTGGCTTGTCATTTTAGCAAAAGCACAAAGTGAACAGCATCAGGCATTGAGCAGCCAGCTGTCTTCATCTCATCCTGCACTTCAGCCATGTTTCTCCATCACACATTCCTCTTGACTCTCGTGAAGGCGTGGGGGCGAGGGGGAAGCATGGCCATGAATAATTCATCAACCAAAGGGTCTATATTTAGTTTGAGCTGCGGTGGATTGGGGTGGGACGGGCATCGATGCTATACAGGGGCTATTAATAGTAAGGTCATCACAGATGGGCTCTCAAGGATCTGTACATGACAGCGCTCAACGGGACAATCTAAGTTCCCTGGGGAGAGCCAAGGTCACTGAGGAGCAGCGGGTCACCACGAGAGGATTGGATTGGAATGTGACAGTGTGGTTGGTTGCGGGGAAGTTCTTCCACGCTGAAGGTAGCAACAGTGACGTCAAAGATCGATCAGGACTCCTGCTGCAGTTTTTCACAGCCACTGACAATGCAGCAGTCTAAATATAGAGCGGGATCCCCTTCTTACGGCCAACCCACTGCTCTGCATTTACTGCAGTCTGACACTATTCAAATGCTGATGTGCACAAAACAACCTCACGTGAAAACACGGGAGAGCTTATATAATACTGATGGAGATGATGATATTGAGAAAGCGGCTTAAGACACCAGACAACGCTTTTAAACCAGAACAAAATCTGTACATTAATGTACAGAATATAATATAATGCAAAATAATGACATTATTGAGTCAGAACTGGTTTGCTTTACTTCAAGCCATTATGAAACAGAGGTGTAGAAGTATAGAGGTGTAGAGTTTGTGTTGTCAATGAAAACAAATTGAATAGCAAAAATCACCATTGAAAATGAATGCAAGTTAAACTAGTTAGTATTGAATAGTACTGTCTGCAATTGACCAATACCAGTTTCAGAATCAGATTAAGATTATAAATGTATGTTCAAATCGGTATTGACCCCAAAAAAAAAAATGTTTGGTGATTCTATTGACATTTCAATTAGAATGAGATCAGTCCAATTATAGTTTAAACTATTCATCAGTTTTATTTTTGTGCTTTTCTCTTTTTACATTTATAACTTGTGTGGATGTCAATTTAATAATTTTACAATAACAAGCTATAATAAGCTCAATAATAGCACAATATTTTGACAATACTTGAATATAAACCTATTCTCACAGCCGTTCGGGGGAAAATGTGTAACACTTGCCCCGCCCCTAAACCTTACATTACAGGGGAAAGTTCTTAACCCTAACCCTGCCACTAAACCTAACATCACAGGAGGAGATGCATTAAAATAGGTAATCTTTTGTCACTGGGGTAGTACACATTTGCACTTAAAAAGTACATATTTGTACTCATAGTCATAAGACACCAATTAGTATTATAAAGGAACATGTTGCTACAGTACCTAATGTATACAAATCTGTACCTAATGGTTGATATTAGGATGTTCTTGAAGGGGTAATGTCCCTGTTACAAAAATGTACATATTTAAAAAAAAAGATTCTAATAGTGCATGATTTGTTGTTTCAACTCAAATTGCTGGGTTGTTCTATCTCATTGTTGGTAAAATATAACTTTTGCTGGTTTAATTCACTGAGGTTAGTATAAAAGAACAAGCTCTTCTGATCATCACGCATGTGAGAATACTTCTCAGATTTCTGTTGACCAGTCATGCTTATAGATGATTTCCTATCACTGGACAACAGACACTATCTGCATTGTACAAACGTCCCCCTGCCAGCGGAGGACCCGCACCTGTGTTTATCCAGCACATCTGAAGAGCTCCAGTTACACAGGCGGACTGATCTGGATATCTGCTTCTCACAGTCGGAATTACTGCTTCTGACTCATATTGGTCAAGAGAGCTTTGGACGAACACCCAATTCATCAAAACCTTTGATAAAGTACCTCTCATATCTGAACATACCCATATAAAATAGGATATTAAGCTCTAACCTAGAGTATAATACTCGCTGTGTGACTAATCCTTCAGCGTTTATGCAATGGAGATTAAGGTTAACTCACATGCCTTATAATATCAAGTAGTTATTACATTCTTGTAAATCCCAAAAACTGAACATTGCCTGAATGTGAACTGAGCTTAATCAAGTACAGAAAATACAGGCCAGGAACACACAGTCAATAATGTTGCTGTAGGTTGGTAGACTACAGTAGACTGGCGGAGTCTGGGCTAAACCTATGACACAACAAGTTGTTGAAGACCTTACATTGGCAAGGGCAGCTCTAAGTCATCCATTCTCATCCCACGGGATCATTAGCTGCTTTTGACACTGTTAACCATCGCATTCTTCTTTTTACACTCAAGCCCATAAGCATCTCCAACATAGAATCCAGTGGTTTCCGTCTTACCTCTAAGCATCTCAACATCGGTGTACCTCAGGGCCCAGTGCTTGGAACCCTGCTCTTCTTGATCTACATGACATCATTGAGATATGTCATTCGAAAGAATGGCTTTTCCACTGTTATGCATACGACATGCAGCTTCATTTCACGTTCCATCTTGAAGATCAGCATGCCTTGGTGACATCTCGCTCTGGCTGAAGGTTCACCACCTACAGCTTGACCTCGCAAAAACTGAACCACTTGTCATCTCTGGATCAAAAGATCCATAACAACCTCTGTATTCGACTAGGATAATCCATCATTCATCAAATTTGGGATAGGTAATCGAAGATCAGCTAAACTTCACAGATCATGCAGATTCTTTCTCTACAACATAAGGAAGATCAGACTTTTCCTCTTGGAACATGCTGCACCATTACTAGAGCAGGCTCTATACCTGTCCAAGCTGGACTACTGCAATACTCTACTGGCTGGACTGCCGGCCTGCACTACTAAACCTCTGCAGATGATACACGATGCGGCGGCAAGAGTGGGCCTAAAAGACCCATAAAGAGCACATCACACCTCTCTTAACTACATTGGCTTTCCATAGCAGCTCATCTTGAATTCAAAGCTGTTCATAGCCTACAAGACCACCACAGGTTCATCATCCAGCAGTGCAGAGCAGCGTAATGTGGTTTTCTGCTTACCCCTTAAAGTTCAAAAACGTATGCGTTTATGTGGTAACATTTTCACAGTTTTCATCTTTGTAAAGCTCATCTGTACCGTGGTGTCCAACAATCGATCTCCTAGCACTCTGTTGCATAAGCCGATACAGAGGGGGCCTTACATAAGCTGTTTGTCTAAAGCCCATTTGTAGAACTGTTGCGGTCTGATTCTCAGCGGTGTTCAGACTCCTGCTAGAGTTCGAGTAACCCATCTGAGAGCCGACTTACAAAAACCCACACACAAACTCCAGAGGGGTTACCGGTAGAGTTACACCTGAAATAATAAGATCAATCAAAGTCTTTCTGTACAGAAAACATTTCAGTACTAAATGTTCAAATTCCGGGTCATCGATGGACCAAGGTTTTATGAGGGCATTGACATCACAAACTGGCATCGATGTTTTCTTCGTAGGCAGTTTTATAAATATTCTGCTACTGTTGCATACAGACCCATGATGTCACAGTGAAGGGTGGGCTTACATGACATGGACCAGTAAACAACCACTCAGAACACAGAAAAAACCTAGTAACCAGTAATGGGTGTCACTATCCGTTAGGTCTGATCTCACAAACCAATGATATTTGATCTATATAACTAAACAGAACCAGACAGCCGCTGATTCATTTTGAGTTTATATAAGATTATCTCAAATGTGTGATATGAATAAATAGCATATTACAATACAAGCAAGCTCTTTCTATACCTTTTCAAATGGAAGAAATCATAACCATAGACATATTGTTTGATCATCTTATATGAATAATCTGCAAAGTCGAACGTTAAAATGTTTTAATTAATTACTTTTAATTTTGTTTAAGGAAAAATGTTTTTTGTACCAAGGATATGTCTTTATCCAAAGCAACTTAAAGTGCAGATGTAGGTTTTATTCCACAGGTGATGACATAAAGACAGTATCAAGAATATAATTTTTACGTTTTGGTTTCAGATTTGAGCCATAATGATATGCATAAATATAGATACCTGAGATAGAAATCACAGAAAACATGTATAGAGTCATTCATATGACTGGCAAGACACGGTGAGACTGGACATACACTAAAACACACATCTATCTCTCTGCTCAGGTTCACTTACTCCTGCAACTCTTCAGTTATTTACAGTCTCCTGGATAACCCTCAATCCTCTGCATGAATATTTCATTATCTCGCTGATAATCACAGCAGAAAGAAAAGAGAACTCGAGCCAAGAACCCATCGCCACAAACCCTTTCTTACCCAGTCACTAGAGATGAATAACCAGTTAATGACTTAAACAACTTAAACTGATAGTAAATATTATTATTATAGAAAAATATTAAATGGTTTCTGTTAATTCTAAATCTATATCATATTTGGGTCACACAAAGAAAGATATTGGGACGAATACTTGTAACCTAATAGAAGCATAGTTGAAAAGTACCAATGGTATTCAAAAGGAAACCCCAAACTTTTTGTTGTTTGCATCCTTTAATATATCTAATGCTCCTGTTCAGAGAGAAAATATATACAAGGGTGGTCAATGGGGTCTAAGAACCGTTTGGTTACAAGCATTCTTCCAATTATCTTTCTCTGTGTTCTTCACAATAATATATTCAAACTGATTTGGAATAATTCAAAGGTGAGTAGATGATGACTTAAGTGTTATTTTTGCGTGAACCATCCCTTTAGGGAATATAAAGTCAAATAGTCACAAATGAGCTGTTGTCAAAAGCACACTTAAACTGGTGAAGTGTATTCATGAGCTTATGCAACCACTGGAAACACCGAGATCCATCTCGGTGCAAGAAATGAAAAATCAATCGTATAAATGTCAGAAGTATCACTGCAGCATATACTGTGATGAGAATGCTGTTTGTGCTTTATGTCCAACGGATTTCAAACCACTCAGGTTGACCAGATGTCCTGCATACTCCAGGAAAATCTGACATCTGGCAACCCTTAAATCTTCTTTAATGTGTAGCAGAAAGAAAATAGAGTTGTTTAGCTGAGACTCATGGTTTCACTTTTAAAATCTACAATATTGATCTCCGAATTTCAATGAACGCAAAATACACATTTAAAATCAAAATCATTGCCAGCTTCTGTTGCAAAAAACATAATGGTGACTCCATCTACTGGTTGAAGTGTGCAAGAAACATGGAAAGTGGGTTCACACATCCATATACATTAATCTGGTTCTGATGTAGGCTGATCATGTTTCATATTGTTAAGCATATGCAGCTAATTGTATTCATAAATGATGGAGATATTTATGGTGGGACGTTTAATTTGAATTCTATTGTGCCACAGTTATAAACCACCAAGTGCATATCATAAATCTAGAAATAAATGAGACTTACTTAGCAAGTTTCATTTCGATCTGTTGTCGGATCTCCTGGCGCTCCTGGTCGCTGCGCACAGGGAAGATGTTTCTGTCCTCTAGTTCCTGTTTACTGGGCCTGTTACGCAACTTCACGGCCAGAAGCTCTTTTCTCATTCCACGTGGAAGTGTCCCTGTATACACACAAACATCATCACTAATGCTGATGAAGAGATCCACACATAATACCGACACAAACCGTTTGACTATAAAAGTAATAAGGATGTAAATATTCTTAGCCAGAATACGTACTTGTAAGTGTTAGCAGTTCTACACCTGCGCATTTTTATCATATTTAATAATGTTAAAACACTGTTGGAAACAATACATCATGGAGGGTGTTTAATTAAGAATTGTGGGTTAGTGGGGTTTATTTCCTGAATGTTAACAGGATGAAAAGTACACAACATTCTTCTGTTTGTGGTAATTCACTGTCAGATTGAAACAAAAGATCTTCCTGACTGCTGACTTGTTTCACTTCTCTGTCTCTGTCTGATCTCTGTTTGATGTTGCTGACAAATCCACCTTAAATGTAACAAAACGCCCAAAAGTTTTCATATTCATAACAGGCAACCTAAAGACCAAATATCGTGTTTAAATGTATAAATATGTCACTTATGATAAATCATCTGATAAATGCTCTGCTGAAAGCATGGCCTTCTGAAAAAGCATTGAATATATCTTCATACTTTAAACATAATTCTTATAACATGATGATAATATTCACAATCAGCATCTGATAACATGTGAACGTGGTGGATTATTTGATGTAAGAAACACACCAGAGATGACCGACTCATTCCAGCTCTCCTGGTCACTGTAACACTCATCCAGTCGCATATTCTCCTTGTTCTCCTCCGCCTCCTTCTTGTTCTCCATCTCTCCGCTCGGATCATTCTCAGTGCTGGCCGTGCGGGAGAACCGGCCATCTGAACGCCTTTTGGGTGAACTGCGGATCTCTTTACCATGGAGGCTTTATGAAGGGAAAGTACAAGAGGATGAATGCCTGGATTATATCTGGATCAGAGATCTCAGGCTGTATTGTTTTGTAACACATGTCTCATTGTAAGATCGAATGGGAGTCTTTCACCTGTCTTGGCGGTGTTTTGTGGCAAGGGCGCGATGCAGCTCCTCTATGATGCAGCTGGGGGGCAGCTGTGAATGCATGACGCCCAAGTGAGGGGAGCCGGTGGGGGTGGACATCCGACCCCTCAGGGCATCTTTGGGGAGGGTGAAGTTTCTGGGCAGTGTAGCTGGAGCGGGTCGAGGCTGATGTGAATGAGTACCTGCAGACAAGAAAAACACTTCCATCAGTTTGGTCTTGACTTTCCATTACTGGTGAAAATAATATTTATAAGTTAACCTTGGTTTGCAGATGCAATGAAAAAAGTAATAAACGGTTAATAAAAATTGCTAGAATGCTACATATGGTTGCAAAAGAAACACTTCATGGTTCTTAAACGGATAATAACGGTTGTCATATAGTCCTTTGCAGTACATTTTGTGGCCGTCAAAAATTATTCATTAATAAATAATTATAAATAAATAAGATCACAAATGAATGTGTCAGCACAACCCAATGTGTTAATAAATTATAAATGGCAAAAACTTAGTTGTGTTGAGTATGAGTTCTCTATTTTATCTTGTACTTTTTAAAACGCTGTTCCTTTAACCCGGATCAAATTGAAAAATTAAATGAAATCAAACTAACCATTTCTTTAAATGACCCGAGAAAATATCCATATCTTTATTCTTTAGAGGATATAATTTCTGTCATCATTCCAACCGTTTAGGAACATTCTTCTAAATATCTGATCTAGTAACTGATTTCCATTTTGGGTGAATTATCCATATAAAACCCATACTGAATGCACTTTTAATGCAATAGTTTTATTACAGTATATTCATTATGTACTCATTTAAGTGAGGCATATGATATTCAACGCCAACAGTAAAAGTTTAAAAAGTTAACACTATCCTTGAAGAGGCCTAGTTTATATTGTTGCTGTTATGACAAAACACATTTAACTAATAGTAAACACATCAAAAAAACATTATATATGAAATACTGACTGTCCAGACTGCCCAATCTTGTAAGCATCTTTACAGAAGGTTTGGCTGGAGGAGTGTACATTTCTCTGACCACTGGCTCTTCTTTTCTCTCCTCACGGCATTCAGAGGTTTCGGTGCCGGTCCGTGGGATCATCACATCCTCATCCTCACTTTGGCTGACTTCTCCTGCTGTTTCTGTCACATCTGTAGAGTCTCGGACTGAAAACCAATCAGAAGTTACACCTGTGTTCTCTGTCTCCATCTAGTGACCATTCAACATTCTCATTCTTCCAACTATTTATAAATAATCCATAGAAATTACAAAAAAATTATAAATAATCTTATGAAGCATTTAGTGCAAATTTAAAAGGTATAAATATCTCTTGCAGTCAGTATTTAACCTCTCCAGGTTGTGTGAATGCAAAGTGTATTTGTAAGAGAAAAATATGCTGATTTGGTAATATTATGATGACTGCTCAAATCATTTAACAACACCAAAACATTACAGGTTGGACAAAACTATGTCGTGAAAGGGACAAAAAAAATTATTTACCTGAATTAAGTTGATGATGTGTTGTTGAAGATCTGTATATGTCTTCTGTGAGGCACCAAAGAAGATATTTAAAGAAATGTCTTTGAAATGTTGATGAGATACAGTGTTTTATGGTTACCATTATTCTTGAAACATCTTCTTTTGTGTTTTGTAGACATAGAGGTTTGAAATGACATGAGGATGAATAAATGGCTTTCCTGTTGCTCAGGGGTTAGATCAGGGTGCTGGCAACACAACTGTCATGGGTTGATCCTCATTACTCGAAATCAAATGTAGTGCAATGTCAGTCGCTTTGGAAACAAGCGTCTGCTGTTTTTTTAAATATTGTGTATATATGTACAATTAAGAAGGAACTACAGTAAATAAGATAATAAAAGAAATGTGAGATGTCTCACCTGTGGATGTATTTTCCTCATCAGAACCGAGATCCTCTACAGTGCTGGCCAGCGGAGCCATGGGCAAGTCCTCTCTCTCTTCTTCATCCGAGTATTCTTGTGTCGGTGTTCCTGACCCATCTGTATGGCCCCCACAGGCCAGGCCGGTCTCTGTGAACATGAGACGAAAACAAACAGTCTTGACTGCTCTCATCACTTCTTCATAAAGCCTCTGGCGGTCAGAACATGATCTGGATAGAGTTCCTGTACACTACAGTGTTTCCGGAGCGGGTGGCACTGTTGGCACTGTATTTCTTACCCAGGCAAGTTTCTGCCAGGCTCTTCCTGACGCCATCATCATGATTCTGCCTGCCGGCAACTTTCCTCTCCAATGCTGCAGATAGAGATAGATATAAACTTTACTGAACACCAAAGAAACACAGTGCTGTGTTATACAATTTCATAAGGTATATCGTGTACTTACACTTGTATAGAGCTTTACAAAATAGCTGCTTTACAACCGTTCTAAAATGTAGACGCCATATCACATTTAAATTTCATAGGGAAAATATTTATTCTTTCGAGCTGAACAAAATAAAAATAAATGTGTACGAAAACACACCAACAAGAAATGTGTTACAGTCTTACCTGTGGATCCTTGCCTAAGCTTCTCATTTTTCTTTTTCCTCCACTTCCAGGGCTTGAAGATACGGCCGAGGCTGGCCAGCTTACTGCTGCGGCGGATGGGTGGAGTGCGAACACCCGACACCAGACAGCCAGAATGAAGATTTCTCTGTTGATCCATCACATCTGAAACATAAACAGACATGTCGCTTAACATCCGTCGCTCAAGCATCAGGGATTAAAACGGCAGTTTACAGTATAACTGATATTCAGGAAATGTTATTTCTTCAACCTGTGATAATGTGAAAAAATATTGGTTCTTTGGGACCGACAGCTTTTTGTGAAAATAATTAAATGGTTGTGAGTTATAGCAGACCGCATATAAATAAATGAAATGTATATTTCATGCTTAAAAAGACCTGGTTCTTTCTTCAGTAAAACACAACAGTTGATTTTGAGAAATGTCTTTAAATTTTTGGGTCAATAAAGGAAGTTAATGGAATTGAGTTTTGTTCGGAATTCAACATTTTCCAAAATATATTCTTTTTATTTTTGAACCATCCCTTTGGACAGGTTTCCAATGCATCCACTCGCCCCAAAAACCCATCAAGACTTGACTTCAGGGGGCACAGAGTCCACCATAATAAGGGGGCGATTATAAAGGAAGAGAGAGAGAGAGAGAGAGAGAGAGAGAGAGAGAGAGAGAGAGAGAGAGAGAGAGAGAGAGAGAGAGAGAGAGAGAGAGAGAGAGAGAGAGAGAGAGAGAGAGAGAGAGAGAGGGAGAGAGAGAGAGAGAGAACAGAAATAGTCTCTCCCACACAGTCTGGTTGAAATGGAGAGTTGACACCTCAGAAAAACTGCAGATGAACCGTGGGCAGTGCTGAGAGCTTCTATCTGAGTCGGTTTCTTCCGATTATCACACTTAAAGCCACATGAAATAAAAACACTTATCTGACATTTAAAATTGAAAAGAAAGATGAATGTGAGATTCACAGCATTTATGATTGAGTATTAAAGAATGATTTATTTACATTACATTACATTTATGCCCATTTTTGATCAGTACTTGGATCCCATAGTGAGATTAAATATGCAATAATTTATGTTTTTATAGACACAAACCACCAATTTGGGTTACGTTGTGTATAAAAAATATGTATAAAAAATTGTATATACACTATTGGTTAAAAGTTTGTGATAACATCAAAATGATTCTCAAGATCCTGATCTGATGTTTCAATGTTTTTAATTATTTTGTAGACCAAAATGCAATTATTGCAAAATATTACTTCTTTTAAAAGGAAAATAGATTTTTACTTCGAAATAAATATGTGTTGTAAGAAGAATATAATTCATAATGCAACCAAAAGAAGAAGAAGTCCCTTAGTAATGTTGAAAAACCTTTCCAAGTTAAGATCTCAAGAAGCTGGTGATAGCGTGCCAAGTGTGCATGTTTAGGGAATTCTAGTCAATAGGTGACTAATTTAAAAATCCTAAAGTACAACAGTAAAAATAGTTTCAGTCATTTAATAATTCCCACAGTATTATTCCAATGGATTCCTCAACAAATAAATGAGTAAGTGATCTCAAAATCATTTCGAAATTAATCATTTACAGTCATTTGTTTACTTTTTACAGTCAGATCATTTGAGCATTCTAGCAACCTATTTAAAAAATGATGTAAAATTTTATAGTTTAAGCAAGAATTATTAACAAATTTGACATAGAAATTTGATTTAGTGAACTTTCCAATTATAGTCTTAGCTTCCATTAGCCTTTTGTTCTCTGTCTTTAACAGATTTATATTTATCTATATTTCTATATTTGATCTATATTTATATTTGACTGTAGATTTGATTCGTTTTTTTATAAAATATTGCTATTAATGTGTTTTTATACAAGTTAAATTTTATTTCTATATAGTTCCATATATATATATATATATATATATATATATATATATATATATATTGTGATGAATAAAACAAATACTAAAGCTCATTCTTTTACATTTGTAAATCTTGTTCTATGGTGAATCAAAGACAGTGTTTTTATCAACTAGATTACATAACCTGTGGCTTTATGACTGACATCATGATAGTAAATGTGATGTATTAAACACAGCCATGTAAATATGAGCGCTGAAAAAAATAAAATCTGTATCAAAAAGTGCTTTTAGCCTGAACATGGCATGTAATCTGAGGCATAGTATGTGGTTATCCTCCTAGCATGTGGTGATGGGATAAAGCATCAGTGTAATATTAGTGGTGGATACGACCACACCCCCTCCAGCACGTCTCTCCTTAAAAAAACCTCACACACTTCTCACCGCAGCTGTTCATCACGACGCTATCATCTGTGTTCATCCCCACATCTTCACGTTGCACCATGCGTTCGAACTGCTTTCATGAAGAGTAATTATGTAACACCTCAGCAAATGAGATCTTTGTCACATTATCAGAACTTGAAAAGGATGTAAGCGTTCTGTTGTGTCTCCGGAACATCTGCGAGCGTGCCTTCAGACTCCAGACGTTCTGTTTACATCTTACTAATCATAAAGGGCGAATTCAGGTCAAGCCTTTTAAGCACTGCAGCTAAAGCACAATCCAGGGTCAGCGCGCCGTTTCCATGGTTACTCCTCAGGATGCTGCAGCACAACCCCTCAAGAGGCACAGCATCAGGGTTGCTGGGTGGATGGGGAGGCTGTTGCCACGCAGAGCGACTAGAAACCCACAATAGCCAATCAGAGGCGAGTGATGCAGAACGGATGCCAGGCATCCCTCTATTTATAATTTCAGTTGTTTTGAAAAAAAAAATCATCCCTAGGAGAGCATCATTTGAAACTATATATTAAACAAGATGGGAGTCACAGATACGGATAATCTATGTCTAAAAACCTCACAGTATTGAATCCTACATGGGGATTCCCCAAAATATATCCTTAATCGATTCCAAGGCGACCAGCTAGTTTTCTATACCTGTTCTTTCTGATTTAAACTGATATACCGATGAATAAACTCACATGCAGATGAATACAGTTCAATGCAGACCAAATGAAAGCCCTTTTTAAAATTGTTTGCAAAAATGCAATAAAAATGTTCTTTTATTTTTAGTCAAACAATGAGCTCAAGTGACAAGAAAAGTTTCTCAATGCAGTCCAAACAACTCTGAGCAAAATAAATATTTCTCATGCACGGTCACCGGCACACACACTTACTTGTCATTCCAGTAACTTCCAGTAACTCCAGATGCATAATTCAAAACATGCTCCAGTTTAGTCCATAGTTATGATATTTTATTTGAGTGTCAAAGCACATGCATTTGAGATCTCCTCTGTTTCCAGTAACCCTGCACAAAAGCGTCATGGACACAAGAATATCCTGTGCATCAGCATCCTGTCAGCACCATCACTCGTGCCTCTACTGCATCATCTGCCGTCCTACAGTGACCCATAACATCACATATGGAATAACAGCTAAAGAAGAACACTGACAAAATAAAAGAGAAACCAGCTTTCACCATATAGTTTTTTTCTCCAAATGTAAGACAAATTAGGGCTGCCCTATTATCACAGTGCTGATTAATTAATCCAATGAGTTAGTAAATTCATTGAATACATTTATAAAAATATTATATAAGTAAAAAGAAATGAACATAATTGCAACTCAAAAAGGCACAATAATTGTTTAATCTCGATTATTATGTTTTCATAATCGCCAAAATCGAGATTTATAATGTCTAACAATTGATTGAAGAGCTCTCATGCACGGCGCCTCCCCCTCATTTGCTCTGAAGTGATGATTGGCCACTGCACAATAATTGTAAAGTGCCAAATGAATAAATGCCAGTGTAAATGTACATTTTTCATGTAGTTGTTTCTTAATTAATTTTATCTCAGTGAACTTCATGAATACCAATACAACAAACAGAAGATGCAGAATCATTGCTTTATTTTACATTTTCTGCTAGATGTTCAACGTTACAGCTTTTTGCTGTGCACAAATACATGAAGTTTTATTTTAACTAATTTTAGGAGGAGCGTATGCAAATAATTTCGCAGCTGCCAGACATAAGTCATCACGCCATCTTATCAGCGTAAGAGGGGAGGCACCTATAAATACAGTATGATTTTGTGACCCTTTGTGACCTCTTCCCTTCAATTTCACGGCATATTACAGTGTTTGTAATGCATAAAGCAATGATGATAATGATGATAATGCAGAATTATCTTCATTTTCACAACCGTTTTCAGCATCCCTCCTCCATCCCCAACCCACTCTGTCAATGGTTTCCTACCTTAGCCTGAAATCAGGGGGGGGGGGGGTGCTAAGGGGGAGTGCTATGATTTCGGAGAAGAATACCTAACTCTGAGCCCTGTCCCTGAAAAGATTGCCAAATACGCTTAGCATTCTTGCTGCCGCAGTTAATTATTGCCGAACTTATGAAAGTGCAAAAGAACTTGCTGTCTTACTTTAAAATGTCAGATTTGCAGCAAAATTGGTTTAAATGTTATATTAGCCTAAATTTACATATTACAATAGACAACATAGAATCAAAGCCATTGCATTAAAAACACATGAGACAGAACAGGTTCAATCATTGCACCTGGACTGAAGTTTTTGGATTTTGGTCCGCATCTCCAACACTGCCTTCATAACTCCAGCAGTTAATTTCCTTTAATAAATATAAATGTCTTAAAACAGGTCCCACCGTACAAGAGTTGAATTGTCAGCATGATGATCAAATGTTGTCTCATTAGAGTCAAAGCACACACATGCAGATCTCTGTGTGCTTGATGGTATATGGGAAAATATCAAGAGGTTTGTTTGTTACCTAATACTCACGTAGCTTCAGGATTTTTCATGGATTTGTAAGACACAACTAATTTGTTCTGGTCAATTTTTATGAATGTTTCATCACATCTCATAAGTGCCATTTATGTAAAAATGTAAATATATTATAAATCCAATTAAACTGGCACTAATACTGCTATGATCAATAATAAAGACACAGTGTTCCAACACATTACAGACAGACTGTCCTTCTCTAAACCTGTGTAGTAGACATCAGTCAATATTTTGAAATATCATATTACAGACACGATCGATTGTGGTCAGAGTAATATAAATACTGGTAAAAGTCTTCATTTGTTGATGTGCCTATGGGAATAACGTCCATAAAGTGAATAAATCAAAACCTCAAACTGTCCAGTGCACTTTATCTGCTTTAACGGAGCAAAGTGATTTATCATTGATTTTACCCCGTAAGCGTACAGAATACACAATATGTATGGCTCAGGAGTGTAGGAAACACAACTGCCATAGTGTTTATATTTATCATGAAATATGCAGAAGATAAATTGCTTTTTATTTCATCTTGAGACGCGTGAGGTGAAAACAGGAGAGAGCTGGTGAGCTGATGTAAATAACACGTTTCACTCCTCCTCCACACAGTATGACATGCTGTGACTTAAGGAATCAAAGTGTTAAAACTTCCTTTCTTCTGAACAACAGACCTGAGCTTTTAGAAACTTATTTGACAGCAAAACTCTTGTGTCAGCCATACAATCACTACAGGGCCAAATGTCCTTCAGAAACCCTTCACCGAGCACTTGGCCTATTCCAGCATTATGGATGTGACTTTTCAGCATATATCTGGAGGAAGCTTTTTGCTCTTTTAAACTAAAAGATGTCAAACATGTTTAGAATAAAGGATCTCACACATGCTGCGTGTTTGTATGCTAGTCTTTTTCTCCAAATAACAAAAATAATACTTCGAACCACAGCTCGACAGATAGCTGAAACCACGAAACTGCTTGACAACATTCAATGGAACTCTGATATGGGAAACGCTTAAAACGATTAATTTTACAAATCATGCACTGTTAAAAAACATTATAGTAAACATCCCAAATAAACAGTTATATTAACTCAAACTCAATAAAACCCTCATTTAAAAGAATCATTTCTATATTTCTGAAAATATGAATGATGTTATGTATGGAGCGTGTATTAAACAAATGCATATCTAACTCTTTTAAATGAAGTGTAATAGAAATATTTGAGTTACTTCATTTTTATATACACAACGTTTGCAAGTAAACACAAATCTGTGTATTTACTTTATTTTAAAGCTTTAACATTTACTTGTTTTTTGAGTATAGTTGTCTAGTGATGCTTTTAGAACACACACAAATGGAATATACAAATGTGTCTGTTTCCCAGACGACAAAGACATTTAACACCAAACATACTTTGAAGTGCACGTTAAAGATATTTAACAACAGTTACTTAGTTAACAGCCAAAAACTACATAACTCTGTAGAGAAATGATACAAATTGCCTATACAAACAAACATGTTTGTTCAAAAGTGTGTTATTACTATTAAAGTGTTAGTAAAGGGTAAGCCACTAGATGCCAAACTCCTTTACATAATTGTTAAAGTTAAATAATTTTTCTCCAGTCGCACCAGAATACTTCATTTATTACAGTAGATGCCCAGAGGCTTAATTTATACATCAAAAATATAACCTATGCTAATAAATATTGAAAATATCCACTAAGGGTGAGAACATAAAGGACCTTTGTAGGCTATAATGCTGATGGGTAATTCCCGCGGGATGGAAGTGACATTGAAATGCTCTGAGAATACAATTTTTACATATAAACCGAACCAACTGTTTCTATTATACAAAACCCATGTTGATAGTGTTTAAATATGAAAAACATATCATTCTATGCACAAGATTTGTATTATAAAAAAGGATAATAATCATGAGCTATTAACTTGGCAAAGACAGGACAGTTGATGGGAGAATAAAAAAAAACGTTTTAGGATCTTGACCTGTGAAACATGAAATATCATGCAGGAAAAATAAAAATAATGTTCTTAAAACTTAAAGTGCGACCTCAAATGAGTATTTGAAACGACAAATGTTGAAACATGTGCTATAAGTGGTAAGGATACATTAGGATAACATTTTCACCGAATGTACATAATGTTTTTCAATGGTGTGTAAATGAAATGATGATGATGATGATGATGATGATGATGATGAGATCCTGATTCATGAACTCTCTCTCTCTCTCTCTCTCTCTCTGGGTGAGCGGGCCGTATTAATCTCTCATTCTCACGCTTTCTGTGATGTGTGGGTGAGCAGCTGTAACATCCGCCCTGCTGGGCATCTGCATGCTGCCCATATTACCTCCCAAACAAAGGAAAAATTCTCTCTATTCCAAATGTAAATCAGATTTCTTTTTTAAGGCTCGATGCATTATACAAATCTAATTTTTCTGCTCTTAAGAGACTGACATGCTCAGATCTATGCATCTCGCACAGAAGTTCAGGTGGGTGGGATGATACATTTTTTGCTGTTATTTAGTTCTGCAAGCATTTAGGTCACTTCGTGAGACATTATTTAAGATGATTGCAACACTCATGATGGGATGGAAGATAGCCTTTGAGTGGACTCCCTAAGGGAGTTGCATTGCCATGGAGATGTACAAAAAATGATGTATTAAATAGGTCTGACATATGGGGCAAAACTGAGGCCAGTTAACCAAACCCCCAATGTTATTATGGGATATAACTTCTGATTCTGGCAATTACACGGCGACACGACATCCGTGAATGGACCTTGACTACATCCATCAGACAGCGACAAATTAGTTCCTTGATTACTGATGTGTATTGTAGAGATAAGATGTGTTTAAGCATCTTCTCGATCTAGTTATCTTTCTGTCGAGATGCACAGATGTCGATTTAATGAAGTGTACAGAGACTTGAGTGACAGATACAGTTGACGATTTCTCAAGCCTGCCTTTGCAAGCTGGACACTATAAAACAGACACTTGCACTTCTTCGGTCAAGTACCTTCTGGCACAAGCGTAGATGCCAGCTTTTACTAAAGCAAACCAGTGTGATATATCTGTACCCTGGCCAATGACAGTGACAGCATCGTTCTCTTGGTGGTGAACTTGTAGAAAGTCATGGTTATATAGGATCAGCATAGTGTTGTCAGAGTAAAGGATTACAGCCATTACAACTCACTTGGGAATAATGATCTTGAAGCACAGTGTGATGCGGTAGTCTTTCATTCAATTTTGTAGCAAGTCATTGAGTTATAATTAACCTTATTACAGATGTAGTAAAGAAATACCAGTAAAAAAAAGCACATGTCAACTTATCAATTTTACAATCAACGATTTGCTATTGATTTTGGAGACGACGTAATGGTTTCACCCATAATCGTATTCTCTTTACATTGGGGAGTATTCTGCCCAGGTCTATAAAATTACTCGCAACTTTTGTCTGTTAGTCCAATGCGACATAAAGGCCTTTTATAAAGAAAAAAATATATAATGCATAATAAACATTTTTTTCTTTTTAATTGATTTTTCTACTTCCCTGAAAGCAAATTTGGAATCTAATTCTGCTTAATATCTGCGAGCTCTAAACATTTCAACACAAATTTAGGAGTGAAACTGAAATGAAATAAATATTCTGCCAGTTAAAGTAACTATGACCTTTATGATGAATCAGCCTTTAACTGGTATTTAGTGCTGTTAAATCCCACACAGATCAGTATCTCAAAGCCTTACACACACATCCAGTAAAACTGAAGGTCACAGAAGAATGAAGGCCCATCAGTGACCTTGCTAAGAGTACAGTACACCCCTAACCTCCTGCCGTCAGACAGGTGGCAAGGTAACAATTGCCCTTGATATAATGCACAACAGTCACAGACTGCAGGGATGCTGGAAGACACGAATCACGACTAACCCGATTTCAACTCTTCCTCTGAGGCTTGACTAGGAATAGTTTTGGGATAGTACCAAAACCTCATGTCCATGCACAGTGTTGCTCCTCTGGCTTTCCACAGCGTAGACAAACTGGATGAATTGTCATCTCAGCAGTGCTTTCACCGAGGCTGTGTAGACATTTACTTCCCTGCAGATCTATTTGGCAGAGTTTCTATACTTTTAACCTCAGTCTTTAGCACCATTTTAACAATCCTCGGGGAACGAACGGGCAGGTGCCTTTTTATAGACCCAACTCTTTTTATATAACACGATTCAGATAATGTCAAATGACTCTCATTTATTAATGTCATGATATTCCCAGCTGTACACGGACATAAAATAAATGCATGTACATCGCACATAGGGATGCTACAACATGATGCAACAACTAAATGGGTAGTTGACAATTACCATATGCGTCCTTGGGTGTGATATGGCAAACGTTTCGATAACAAAACACAACTAATATATTAACTTAAATTATTATTTATTTTCATAATCATTACAATTATTAAAATGACGTTAGTGTATTTTATGTATATCTATGCACCTCAGGTGTCTAAAAATATGTATACTTTAATAAATAGATTCATAGGAATACTAATAACGTGAAATTTCAATATGTGGGGATTGAATATTTCACAACTTTTTGAACTGTGATGTGTAACTTGCCTTATCTTTATTAACCCCATGGAACCATGTGGAGCTGTATCTTGATGGATCAAAATCTCTCGCCCCTGTATATGTCGAAAGTCATGTAGACCTAGTAAAATCTAGGGTATATTTCATTTAGACTTTTGGATATATCACTTTAAAATGCAATCGTTCCTTAGGGGAACACGAAAACGAAGTCAACTATATAAGGCGACTATTATCCCTGATCATTCTAGCTTACATTCATCGCAAAATCAAGTACAAAATCCAAATAGTGCTCATGCAACATTGCCTTAAAATTCCCCAGATGACCATGACCACATGAGATCTGTGCAGAATCCACACAAGACTTTTGCAGTATAATTGAGACGGATCTGGATTGATGGTTTAAAATACAGAATGCTCTTTTTACGGGGCTCATTCTTCTCATGTTCTGAATTAATCAATGCCCTGAATATTCACCCGAATCATCCCATGACTAAATATAGAGGGCTTATTAATTAAACATGAATACAAATGATTCAGACCGCTGGGTGATATTCTTATCTCCATTCCTATTCAAACCACCAGTCCTTAAATTAGTGGCTCATTTCAAGCCATTATTTCTTGGTACTGAAACCGATCCAGTGGGTTCGTGAGGATAAGAGGAGATGGTTCATCTAGATCACAAAACCCTAGAGCAACACAGTTGATGCGGAAAGATTCATACTGGTCTGTGATCAGCTTTCTCTTTCCAAATGTTCATTATAAAAACGTCTTAAAAGTGAGTATGATAGACTCACATTAGTATAAACGGAAAAACGTTCGATATTTGACGAGCTTGTCCATACCATATTCACCACCACAATGTTTTTTTATGCTGCTTGACAGGACATTAATAGATGACAGATCAAAAAACATTTCATGACATAAAAGTCTTCTGTATAACACAGCATTCGGAAACGCTTGTTTCTGGGTTTCCCTTTTGCAGGGTTGGCATTCATTACAAAATTAGAACACTCCAATTAACTTTGGATCCTGTCAATGTTTATTCTATGTTAAAACTAGACGCTTGTATTTAACCTTACTCAAAGTCTCCTTCATATGGAAGTCACAATCATCATAATTTAAGTAAAATATTAAGTCTAACTAGAAGGAGAAAATTACAGGGTGTCACTTGAGGTTCCACGGCAAATTGAAAGTTTGAAGAGAAGTTTTCGAGACAGGTGAGAGCTTCAGACTTTCAAGATCAAGCTTGTGACATGTAGGGGAATATATGGCTAAGGGTATGAACTGAGACCATCAGCTCTTTCAAGCGCTCACCCCTTCTTTTCAAAGCACTACGGTGGCTGACTCAGGACAAAGACGTTCTCGTGTTTACACTGTTTAAAACAAAATAACAAATTGATGAATTTCGTTCTGTTGAGCAGTTGGTCCATTAAAGGCTACTGTAGAAAGACCAGGACAGGACCAGCGCTGTATGTAATCGAAATAATACAAACATAAAGGTTCATTGTGTCAGAACACCTATGGACCACAGTGTATATATTGCATTTCGGTCTATAGATCCTCAAATCTGAAAAACAATGTACTTAGTTTGAAACTTGAAGAGTTCAACAACCAATCAGAACAATGTAGTATAACAGTATACTGTGTGCCCTTTCCCAATCACCTTAGGTGCTTCTAGATGGGTTTCTAAAACATTCTAGACCTTTCTTGGTTTTTATGTTGGCACTGTGAGGCCATTAAAGTCATCACACATTTACATTAACACTGGATTGATATTTGTTTCTGCAACCCACACTTGTTGTCCAACTTTCCAACTTTTCCAGGGACAGTCATCCCTGCAGACTTAACTAAAGCATAACCCTACTAGTAATGCCTTATTAAGCCATTTTACTAAGGGAGTAACAGGTTTATCACTATCTGCAGTTACGTCTAGAAATGTGCTGATTGGAAAAATGTATACAGAAATCGTGACAATAGGAGACTGTCAGGGAATTCACTATGTTGAAGTCTTTGAAATCACAGCTCATGGTCACTTTATGCTGTAAAGTGTTGCTCCTCCAATCCAAAAGAACAGAGCATGAGTTAGCCCCCGCATTCAGTCGAGTAAATAACAGTGGTACAACTGAAGACCCTTCATTGGCTTGTTGCTGCCCACGACATGTGTGGCAGAAGAGCTCTTGATATCTACCTCTAATGTCAGCCCTGACGAATTTTCGAGAGAACTAGATGGCCAATGATCCGTCGGTTTGAGCTGTGCCAGAAAAACCCCATTTCTGATTCGCTATAAAAAAACATCTTAAAGCAATTAAATGAACTTGATTAAATAATAACATTTACATTTATTCATTTGGCAGACCATTTATCCAAAGCGACTTACAATATTATGCAGTAGTCAATCATCAATGTACAGTTAGCAGGTGTAAGACGTCTTGCTCAAGAACACTTCAGATATTCTCTGCTGACACTGGGATTCAAACCAACAACCTTCTGCTCACAAGTCCAACTCTCTGACCACCAGACCACGACTGACCCCTAATAAGAACTCATATCAAATTGGATTCTGTCATTCAAGAATTGTTCCACATTGACTTCGATAAGTCAATGTCGGACTGCATAATAAATCGACAAATCGGGATTACAATTACAGGTGAAACAATTAAATAATGAGCAAAAAACTCGAGTACAGCTGTATATTTGTGCTCATTTCTGTGTTTCAGCTTTATGTTTGGGCACTAAATAAAGTGGTGAAACAGAAGTTGTAAAATTGTTGACATGTCCTTTACTTATTCGTTTTAGATGATTTTTTGGACGAACGCCTTTAATTATTTACATTATATTATTTACCTTTGGATGTTTAGAAAGGAAAGGCATAATACACTTTAAACCTTCAATGAAAAATCAATTATTCAATCACAATTAAAATATTAGTCAATGGGGGCCAATTTTGGGTGAACTATCCCTATAAGAAGTCTTATTATAGATTCTCTTTAACCCTATATACTCCTTTACCATGCTGTAATGTTAAAAGCAAAACGTCACAAAGTAAAATCAAATCTAGCTTTCAAAGAAAGATGGATATTCAAAGTCCTCTCATTGTTAAACGGATCATCACAGTCAGTAATGTTTAAGCATTCTGCATCTTTACATGTTTGGGTTCATTCAGTAAGTATGTTCTGTACACCGGATGCTCTGTCTAGTTAGGTAAGTCCATACTGTATCCGTTTTTTCAGAATGGTTTTTTCTCTGTTCCCTAAGTATAGGCTTAATATCTGAGATCAAAGCTGTGGTGGGTGTGCAGAGGAGATGAAAGGGTTCCTTCTCACCAGCACAACACAAGAGGAAGCTCAAGTCAATGACAGTAAGTGCTGTGACGCATCTTCTTATGCAGAATGCACTCATTTTATATCATCTGATGTGTCTTTTGTGGAAGAACTTATACAAGACCTACTGTGCATGATTTACGATTTCACAGAATGAGCACCGAAGAGGCTGGCAAGGTCTAAGAAAGATGACCTACAAAATGCTCTTGACAAGTGATGCTGTCATCATCAGGTGGGGCAGTCGTGGTCTGGTGGTTAAAGACTTGACCTTGTAAGCAGAAGGTTGTGGATTCAAATCCCAGGACCAGCAGACAATGACTGAAGCGTCCTTGAGTAAGACATATTACCCCTGTTTACTCTGCAGTGATGATTGACTACTGCATACTGTAAGTCACATGGGATAAAAGCGTCAGCCAAATGAATAAACGTGAATGCCAAATGCAGGTCACTGAATGGTATACAAAACGATAGTCTTGTTGCAGAAAACGAATAACATATTCTACTTGAAAAGTATTCTTCGTAGCAAGCTCAGCCCAGTAACTCATTTCAGTCATCGGTACATTGCCGGGACGGTGGGATCATATCTAAATCCAAGGATAAATGTTCACCAGCTGTCTGTGGACAAACAAAGTGCTTTTAACACATTTCAATCTCTCATTCCACATCAGCCATCAGCGGTTAGAGAGTTTCCACTCATAAATACAAGCGTGTCTTACACAGTCAACAGCTTTAACAAACAAACTTTAACAGCTTGAATCCACAATCCGAACTATGATTGCTTACATAAAAGCTATATGACTTCCACAAACTCAACAAGCACAATGTATTACTAACTAATACAACAATGAAAGATCAGATTTAGAAGTACTGTTCCTCTTTCTTATGAGCTGAAAGAACGATGGCTAATCCATTGAGCCCATATAAAGAAGGTCACCACATCTGTTATAAGCAGAATGTGCTTCCCTTGCTGGTTTTAATCAATGGTTTTCAGTGGAATGAAGTCATCACATGCTGCTGTTAAACATGCGTGTCCGACAGCATACATCCATCCATCCATCCATCAGTCCATCCATCCATCCATCTATCCATCAGTCCATCTATCCATCTATCCATCAGTCCATCAGTCCATCAGTCCATCCATCACTCCATCCATCAGTCCATCCATCCATCAGTCCATCCATCCATCAGTCCATCCATCCATCTATCCTTCAGTCCATCCATCAGTCCATCCATCAGTCCATCCATCCTTCAGTCCATCCATCAGTCCATCCATCAGTCCATCCATCAGTCCATCCATCAGACCATCCATCAGTCCATCAGTCCATCCATCCATCAGTCCATATATCAGTCCATCCATCCATCAGTCCATCCATCCATCAGTCCATCCATCCATCCGTCAGTCCATCCATCCATCAGTCCATTAGTCCATCAGTCCATCCATCCATCTGTCCATCCATCCATCAGTCCATCCATCAGTCCATCCATCCATCAGTCCATCCATCAGTCCATCCACCCGTCAGTCCATCCATACATTCATCCATCCACCCGTCAGTCCATCCATCAGTCCACCCATCAGTCCATCCATCCATCCATCAGTCCATCCATCCATCAGTCCATCCATCCATCAGTCCACCCATCAGTCCATCCATCTATCCATCCATCAGTCCATCCATCCATCAGTCCATCCATCCGTTCATCAGTCAATCCATCGTTCCTTCCACCCATCCATCAGTTCATCCATCCATCAGTCCATCCGTTCATCAGTCCATCCTTCCGTTCATCAGTCCATCCATCCGTTCATCAGTCCATCCATCCGTTCATCAGTCCATCCATCCGTTCATTAGTCCATCCATCAGTCCATCCATCAGTCCATCCATCAGTCCATCCATCCATCCATCAGTCCATCCATCCATCAGTCCATCCATCCATCAGTCCATCCATCAGTCCATCCATCCATCAGTCCATCCATCAGTCCATCCATCTATCAGTCCATCCATCTATCAGTCCATCCATCCATCAGTCCATCCATCCATCCATCCATCAGTCCATCCATCCATCAGTCCATCCATCCATCAGTCCACCCATCAGTCCATCCATCCATCCATCCATCCATCAGTCCATCCATCCATCAGTCCAGCCATCAGTCCATCCATCTATCCATCCATCAGTCCATCCATCCATCAGTCCATCCATCCGTTCATCAGTCAATCCATCGTTCCTTCCACCCATCCATCAGTTCATCCATCCATCAGTCCATCCATTCATCAGTCCATCCTTCCGTTCATCAGTCCATCCATCCGTTCATCAGTCCATCCATCCGTTCATCAGTCCATCCATCCGTTCATTAGTCCATCCATCAGTCCATCCATCAGTCCATCCATCCATCAGTCCATCCATCTATCAGTCCATCCATCAGTCCATCCATCAGTCCATCCATCCATCAGTCCATCCATCTATCAGTCCATCCATCAGTCCATCCATCAGTCCATCCATCTATAAGTCCATCCATCAGTCCATCCATCCATCCCTCAGTCCATCCATCCATCAGTCCATCCATCTATCAGTCCATCCATCTATCAGTCCATCCATCCATCAGTCCATCCATCTATCAGTCCATCCATCTATCAGTCCATCCATCTATCAGTCCATCCATCCATCAGTCCATCCATCTATCAGTCCATCCATCTATCAGTCCATCCATCCATCAGTCCATCCATCTATCAGTCCATCCATCCATCAGTCCATCCATCCATCAGTCCATCCATCTATCAGTCCATCCATCCATCAGTCCATCCATCCATCCATCCATCCATCAGTCCATCCATCCATCAGTCCATCCATCAGTTCCAGGGATGCCCAGCACGTCACAGCATCAGCATCAGCACCAGCATCAACACATCATGTCATATTTCTCATTACCCCACACATTAGGTTTACAATTTCACAAGCTGTTCTTTGTACATATATGCATGTTACACGTCATATCTCTCATGTGATGTATTGAAGGATGCTGTTGTGACACATATAGTGTCTCTCACCTGTTCTGTTGGTGTAAATGATAAGTGTGTCAGTGAGGATGCTCGGGTCACTTTGAGATCTTCCTCTCTGCACAATGCACTCCTCTAAAGCATCTGATGCTGCCATGAGGATGAGCAGACACAGATCCCGGATCAGTCGGAGGAAATACACGACAGAAGCCCGTACAGAAGAGATGGATGTAATTCAGATGGATGCGAGAGGAGGAGGGAGGGGGGAGGAGGAGGAGGACCCGGGCGCGTGCACGTGTGAGTGTGTGTGAGCGCGCGTCAGATGGAAATTATCATATTAATGTCTAATAATAATAAAATAAATGATTGAAGTGTTTAATGAGGTCATTTAATTTCTGTCTATCGTGCGCACAAACTGGTTTAGCCACGCTCTGGTTTCTGTGAGATACACGTAACAGCGTATGACGTCACAGCTGCATGTCGTCATAAGTGTGACGAGACCGCCCTCTGGTGTGAGCGCTGGGTAACTTTATTATGGACGTCATTTTACTCACTTCCGGTTGAATTTCCAAATATATTTTAATAATTGAAATGCATTATAATAACACTTACAAATAGGAAATAAAATCAAAGATTACCAAGAGAAGACATTAAATATGTAGCTAAAAACAAAATAAGTTTAAAATAAAGAAGTATGTAACAAAAATAAATAAATACAATACATGTTCATTTGCATCCTTGATTATGAAGAAGTTTAATAATTCGTGGATTTTTTTAAAGAAAAATTAGATTTTTATTTTTATTATTTCAGGAAAATAAAAATAGTCAAGAGTTGACAGATGGTTTTCATATAATATTTACAGAAACAGAAATATGCATTATGAACTTAATAATACAAGAGAAAGCTTTAAATGTTTTATTAATTTAATGCCATAAGAACAAAAGGTAATATATATTTATGCTAAATTAACATTAGCTGCCAGAGAAAAAATTAGAAACAATATATAAAAAAAGAACTGACATTATTTTAAAGCATAACATGTTTTCAGTGTTTTTTTATTTTATTTGTTTGTTCCAAGAGATTTACATACAATTTCAATTCGTTTATAAAATGAGAAAAGCCCACTTTTTCTTATGTATATGGAATGTTCCTAATAAAATAAACAAATGTAAAATATGTTTTTCTTAACAATTCAATCTTTCATTTTCTGTATAAAAAAGCACATCAAATATGCCAAAATCTATCATACATTTTATTTTTCTTCTAACATAGAAGACCACATCTTTCCCAAAAGCTCGAAATGTTTCTGGTTGACTTCCGGATGATGTCACCCGATGGGCGGGGCTTGTGTAGACCTTTCAGACACCACGTGGTGTTTTTGACCATGGCTGACAGCGACAGAGAAGCACACACAGGGAAGCACAAGCTTGAGTCTACAGGTGAAAGTGACCTCAGAAGTGTTCTTGTTACAAGTGTGCTGAATTTAGACAAACTCGACACTGACCTGTACAGGTAAAGAGTTGGATTTTAACAGTCTGTCATTGAATTATGTGCATAACAATGCATGAACTCATACACAAGGACATGAATCTGATCATGTGTCCTTTCAACATCATGACAGTGTTTCTCCTTCTTCCTCTCTGACATCAATCTTGTTTTTCTTGTTGTAGAGGGACCCATCACTGGATTCCTCGCACCAAACGTCTTTTCGGAGGTCAGATTGTGGGCCAGGCCTTGGTCGCTGCTGCCAAATCTGTCACTGAGAATGTGTTTGCCCATTCACTGCACTGTTACTTTGTTAGGGCGGGTGAGAAAGGTCAAGCAAAGCTTCCACGCAGATGGCGTGGATGAATGTTGACATGTTTTCTGCCATCTCTGGTTCCAGGAGACCCATCGGTGCCGGTGCTTTATCAGGTGGAGAGGATACGGGACGGCCGAAGTTTCTGCGTCCGATCTGTGAAGGCCATTCAGCATGGCCAGCCCATACTGATCTGTCAGGCGTCCTTTCACATGCAGCAGCCCAGTCCTATAGATCATCAGTTCATCATGCCTACTGTCCCGACACCAGATACGCTGCTTACTATAGAGGAACTAATACAGCGATACCTCAGGTCACAAGGCACATGTGGTCACTATACACTGTCGTAAAGGTTGTTTCCATCATGCGTTAATCAAGCCTTTGTTTTTCTGTTACAGGGATCCAAATTTGGCAGACAATACACGGCAGGGGCTAAATAAAATACTGGCCGAAGAAGTTCCTATTGAAATCAAACCTATCAATCCTTCTGATTTTTACAGACGTAACGCCGTGGAGCCAAAGAAATTGTTCTGGGTACGGGCGAGAGGGCATATAGGTAAAACCAATATTTTTATTAAACATTTATTAGTTATGAATTACACAACATTAAACAGTGTTAGGCTTTAGAAAACACAGCCACATGAGTGTCTCTTTGTTATTCTTATATTGTTTTTATAATCTGATAGTTGTTATTATCTTTGTTTTAGGAAACGGTGACATGAAACTGCACTGTTGTGTAGCAGCGTATGTTTCCGACTATTTCTTGCTGGGCACTGCATTGTTACCATACCCAAACTACAGGGCTCAGTTTTCAGCCTCTCTGGATCATGCCATGTGGTTTCACAGCACATTCAGAGCAGATGAGTGGATGCTGTATGAATGCGAGAGCCCTTGGGCAGGTCAGCACCTTTTTTCTTGTTCATGTTTTTTCGATTCGAGTCTGATCCATGAAATTATTTCTAAAACTGACTTTATGTCATATTAAAGCATGTCTGGGTTAGACACTACCTGTTGGTGCTGATCTTGAAGTGTATTGATCTTTTTTATCTTTTTATCGCACTAGGAGGCAGCAGAGGTTTTATCCAGGGTCGCATGTGGAGACAGGATGGTGTGCTCGCAGTTTCCTGTGCTCAAGAAGGTGTAATACGAGTTAAGGCCGTGTCTCAAAGTAAATTATAAAGGACCTAATTTATAATACTCGTGAACTATATTACATTTACAAATTGAGATGTACATGTTAGTTTTATTAAGCAGGATATCAATGTTTGTTTGAAAATGAACTAATACTGATTTGACCACTTTAGAGGTCATGTCTGCTGCATCACACATTGGCCTGCAGGGCCATTTATGACCAAAACCAATATTTATATACTTGAATTGTTTGTCCCTTCAATGACAAGTGAAAACATGTAGTGCCTTTTATTTGAAGATTGTGATTTAGCACTTAAATGTAAGAATTCATTTTCTTTTGAAGTTTACGTTTTGACTAGTTTGATTTGTAATTGTGGACCATTTTTTAAGACAGCCTGTTAATAAATCAATAACTACAAGCAGTTGTGTGTAAACTTGCATCTGAACATTATTACTGTTACAGACACATCATTTACCAGGTGCAGTGGGCATAGACTTCAGTATTCTAGTACAATTTGAAATATGCCGAAATCACTGTTTTGTGTTGTGGGCTAAGCAGGACCTAACATAGATTTACTATTTAAAAGTTCTGCATCCAGGACCAAATTAAAACGCTTTATAAGCCACCCACATTTGGCACGAGAACACTTTACTACCTATGGGTTTGATACAGTTGCTACATGGCTCCAAGCTCAAGGTGTCAAGATGTAATATTTGCTCATATGCAATTTAAAATCAATATCCGCAAAAAATAAATTACAAAAAGTAATTCAATCTCAATAAATATCTGTGAACTTTGGTTTTTAATTTGCTGGCAATTTGTCTGAGGCACAATGTTAAATTAAAGGGAAATTAATGAATATATATATATATATATATATATATATATATATATATATATATATATATATATATAAATATAATGAATAATGATATAACCTGCTGAAAAACAATAGAAACCCTCAGATGAATTCTAGTGATTCTATTTAAATCCCATTACAAAAGTTTAGCATATTTCTATTTAAACCTCTAAAGCCGATGATGGACGTTATCTGCTGTCTAAAAGCTTTAACCTTTAACCTATTATACTAAATCATACATCAAGTTTATCTTCATTACTTATACTGTAGAATCGTATTATTTGTATGTCCAAAAAGTAATTGGTTTACTCACATTTACGGTGGGCCGTAGGCAGCGCTTGTGATAAATGTCCTCTCGATGGATTCTACTGGAATATACACGCCAATGCCCGTGCTCTTCTGAGCTCTCTGATTGGTGTGTGTGTGGGATCTTACAGGCGAATGGCCAATGAACAACTCGTATTTTTTTTTTTAATTCTAAAACCAGTGGGTGTGCTGGGACCTGTAAGCAGAAGGTTTTGGGTTCGAATCCCAGTGTCAGCAGACAATGACCGCAGTATCCTTGTAAGTCGCTTTGGATAAAAGCCTATGCCGAATGAATTACAAATGTTTTTAAAAAATCCCCACAAAACTTCTTGAATTATAAGTAATCTACATAGGGCATCTGATACTCTGTGTTCCTGAACTATTTGTTATTCAGTTTCTGGAAGGAAAGGTTGTGAGCCACGACATAAACTGCCATAACAAAATTAAAATATACAGTATATTAATGTTTTTATAGTAATGTAAAATCATTAGTTGGCATTAAATGTTAATAGTAGTGTGTAACCACATGAGATATATGTTTATATTGGTAATGGTGCTCAGTGATACACAGATCTGTTGGGTAAAGGGGCTGTAGATGTGCTGTATCTTTAACAACAATAAACTGACCAATCAGAATTGAGGAATGAAACCAACCCATTCATATATAAGATATAAACAAAACAAAGAATAAAATTGGAATAACTTGTGATTAAATAATTATATAAAAGAGAAGTAAAATATACAAAAAAGAGCATGAATTTAAAACAAACCCTTCAAAACTTTTTTTCCATTTAAAATGGATTAAATAAAATGTTTTAAAAATAGAAATCAAAGTCAGAACTATATAAATTAATACATGATGGTTTTGAATGTGTTATTTAGGTTTAATGAGTGTAAAACTTTTAAAAGCTGAAATAATAAAAAAGATAAAACATGAAGTGTTGTAGTTAAGACCAAGACAATAGCAGAAAACAAAACAAAAGTCATATTAAAAGAAGTAATTTGTGTTATTGTGGAGAATAGATGTATAGAACGTCCCGTGTTTGTCTTTATTTATATTTTATGTTAACAATAATCCGGCCTTGAGTACTACAATTGAATTGTAACACCAAAGAAAAATATTTACAATGTCTTTATTTCATTCCTTCTCACATTTACAAGAGTTATATGTTTCTATAAGTCATCAATGATAGTTTGTGTTTAGTATATTATTGTACATTATTGTATATTATTGTACATATTTGTATATTATTGCATATTATTGTATATTATTGCATATTATTGTACATTATTGTACATATTTGTATATTATTGTACATATTTGTATATTATTGCATATTATTGATTATTATTGTATATTATGGTACATTATTGCATATTATTGTACATTATTGTACATTGTTTTATATTATTGTACATATTTGTATATCATTGCATATTATTGATTATTATTGTATAATATTGTATATTATTGTACATTATTGTACATATTTGTATATTATTGCATATTATTGATTATTATTATATATTATTGTACATTATTGCATATTATTGTACATTATTGTATATTATTGTACATATTTGTATATCATTGCATATTATTGATTATTATTGTATATTATTGTACATTATTGTACATATTTGTATATTATTGCATATTATTGATTATTATTATATATTATTGTACATTATTGCATATTATTGTACATTATTGTATATTATTGTACATATTTGTATATCATTGCATATTATTGATTATTATTATATATTATTGTAGATTATTGCATATTATTGTACATTATTGTATATTATTGTATATTATTGTACATATTTGTATATCATTGCATATTATTGATTATTATTGTACATTATTGTATATTATTGATTATTATTGTACATTATTGTATATTATTGTACATTATTGTATATTATTGTATATTATTGTACATATTTGTATATCATTGCATATTATTGATTATTATTGTATATTATTGTACATTATTGTACATATTTGTACATTATTGCATATTGTTGTACATTATTGTATATTATTGTACATATTTGTATATTATTGCATATTATTGCATATTATTGTACATATTTGTATATTATTGCATATTATTGATTATTATTGTATATTATTGCATATTATTGTACATTATTGTATATTATTGCATATTATTGTACATTATTGTACATTATTGTATATTATTGCATATTATTGTACATTATTGTATATTATTGTACATATTTGTAGATTATTGCATATTATTGATTATTATTGTATATTATTGTACATTATTGCATATTATTGTACATTATTGTATATTATTGTATATTATTGTATATTATTGCATATTATTGTACATATTTGTACATTGTTGTATATTATTGTACATATTTGTATATTATTGCATATTATTGATTATTATTGTATATTATTGCATATTATTGTACATTATTGTATATTATTGCATATTATTGTACATTATTGTATATTATTGCATATTATTGTACATTATTGTATATTATTGTACATTATTGCATATTATTGTATATTATTGCATATTATTGTACATTATTGTACATTGTTGTACATTATTGTATATTATTGTACATATTTGTATATTATTGCATATTATTTGTCACACAGATTGTCGTGTTCTCCTAGCGCAGCGGTGTTTAGCACGCCGGAAGTGACGTCAGCGGCGTGTCGCTTATAACTGCACGGCGGCCATTGTGAAGATCCCGCCAGCACTGCGAGTCCGCCCGCGCGTCATCTTTACATTTCCACACTAAACATTAAACATGCCTCGCGTGTACGTGGGCAGATTGAGTTATCACGTGAGAGAGAAAGACATCCAGAGGTTCTTCAGCGGTTATGGGAAGCTTTTAGAGATCGATCTGAAGAACGGGTGAGTTTACAGGCGGCCGCGGCCTGCACGGGAACGCGCGCGATATTTGTTACTATTTACACGTGATTTGAGAGTAACCGTCACACTATTTATTTATTAATTGTATGTGTTTTAAAGAAATAAACTCTTTGTTTGTGTTGTAATTTGTGCAATATGTCGGACGTGCACCGGTGTTTGCCTCGTGCTCAAAATGGTGGAGGGTTTAAATTCGGTCGTGTAGTGACGTCACTCAAATGCGGGTTCATGTTGCCCCAGCTCATCATTATCGAATTAAAGTGCATGTTAATGACGTCATATACTTTCGTCCCTGTGATCCAGCGCGCGCACAAAGCAACGCGTTTCACGTGCAGGATGCGTCGCCGCTAGGGGCGCTGTGGTGCCGATCACAGCTCAGTGCACGTGTCTGCTGTGTACTGCACACCTGTCAATCAAACCCCTGTGAGTCTGAGTCCTGATTCCCTCTTGTGTGATGTTTCCTCAGGTACGGGTTCGTGGAGTTCGAGGACACCCGTGATGCGGACGATGCCGTGTACGAGCTGAACGGGAAAGAGTTGTGCGGAGAGCGTGTGATCGTGGAGCACGCCAGGGGACCCCGGCGGGACAGGGACGGATATGGTGGGGGAGGTTATGGGGGCGGCGGCCGCAGTAAGTACATTCTCATCGCCGCCTCCGACGCACTTTTTCCCCAGGTGGAGATCGTGGCGCTTTAACTCTTATTTGCAGCGGACCAACCGAGGACGCGCGGATCTGGCGACTAACAAAGTCTTCTCTGTTAAAAGCTGCCGCGCCGGAGGCTTCAATGAGAAGGTTTTGGATAAAATGTAATCTGAAGATGTTATACAGGTGGTCCTTGAATGTCTGACCCCTTTAAACGGGGATGGCCTTTAAAAGACACCTTTGCTTTTTTTGTAGTTTTATAGGCCCATTTTTTTATAAAGTGTATTTGTATTCTTCAAAAGCTAGGGAGACTTGACCTATAGATGTTTACATGTCAGATGGTGGGCTGTGTTTTTTCTTTTTGGACCAGACTGCATCTATTCTAAACAGATTTAGTGATTGGTTATCTTCCACATCCTGAAGCCTCACTGGCATGTAAACAGTATGACGTGTGACCATGAGATTTGTGTTTCCATTTGAATCCAACATTAACAAAAGTCCTTGATGTTTCAATTTAAAAGAGTCCGGTGCGGGCTGAGTCCGAGTCCATTGAGGCTAAGATGACTGCCTGTCCCGTTTGGCCTTGGCTTTCACCTTACAATGTGTGTGTGACCTTTGCCCTTTGACCCTTGGCTGACCTAACCGGAAGCCATGATGACAGCTGCCTTTTGCCAATAGACCAGGGTGATGGTGAGGAAACCCATTGGTTTTTATGTTGAACGAAATATTGGACTGGTTAAACGAATTCATGTAGCTGCCCGCTAGTGTTTTTTTCTTGATTTAAAAGAGCAATGGGCTTCCCTTGCTATGCGTGTGTGTGTGCTGTCGCCGTTCTGTCAGTAGACAGGTAACGTGTCAGCATCTTCTGTAAGTAGCCTGGTTATGTTTTTATTTGTAATTTTCTGTTTGTTTAACGGCGAGGACACAGCTTACCCATTCGCCGTCTTTAAAACTGCTGCCTCTTGAGTCAACGGAGCAGTATTCACGTTCACAGCATTGCTGTTCTTGTGCTGTCGAGTGAAGACCAGCAATGCGACCTTTCAGAGCGATTTAACAAATTGAGTTGGGAACATTTGCCAAGAATTGGTTAAATAAAGCCAAGCTTACTGTTCCTATTGGAACTATGTGGTGTTGAAGTCTTTTGTTTTAGGGGGAGATTTATTCAAAGGGGTGGGAATGCTAAACCGAAGTAAAAACATTTCTGACATGCCTTATGCAGTTTGATGTCTGAAGAGGTTGCCTTCTGTGCGCTCTTTGGAAAGCTTTTTATGTTGTACTGATGGGTTTTCATTTCTTGGCTTTTGTCTGAAGGCAGTAGTGGTTACAGCAGCCGGAGTCGAAGTGGAAGAGACAAATACGGACCCCCGGTTCGCACAGAGTATCGTCTGATAGTGGAAAACTTGTCTAGTCGCTGCAGCTGGCAGGACCTCAAGGTATCACAGTTTACTTTTTTAAATGTATCAAAAGCCCTTCTCAAAGCCTAAACTGTGCCTTGAACAGAGAAGATCTTGGTTATTTTCTATTCTCCAAATTGATTACCTCTCCTTTAAAAAAAAAAGGATTTTATGCGCCAGGCGGGAGAAGTGACTTATGCAGATGCCCACAAAGAGCGGACAAATGAAGGAGTCATTGAGTTTCGCTCTTACTCTGATATGAAGAGAGCGTTGGATAAGTTGGATGGCACAGATATCAATGGGAGGAAGATTCGTCTTGTGGAAGATAAACCCAGACGTCGACGTTCTTACTCTGGAAGCAGGTCAAGGTAAGTTGGGCTCTTAGCTCATTTGTTGTTCGTAATTTTTGCAGTTTGTTAATAAGGTTTTCTAAACACAGGTCACGCAGCAGACGTCGCTCTCGCAGCAGGAGCCGCAGGAGTTCACAAAGCCGATCCAGGTCTAGATCAAGGTAGAGATGACGCCTTATAAACTATAGTTAAATTGTTAGCGCGTATGTGTTGTGTAAATGTGTCCCATCTTTTTTAGGTCAAGGTCCCGCAGCAAGGACCGCTCTCGTTCCAGGTCCGGACGCAAATCCCGTTCTACATCAAGAAGAAAGTCCCACTCCAAGTCCCCGGGCAAGTCCCGCTCCAGAAAGTCCAAATCACGCAGCCGTTCCACTAGTCGCAAGTCCCGCTCGCGCTCTGATACACGCAAGTCCCGCTCAAAGAGTCGCTCTAAAGCAAAGTCCGAGAGAGATTCCCGAAGCCGATCTAAGGAGAAGTCCGTCAGTAAGAAGTCCCGAAGCCGCTCTGTCTCTCCAAGGGAAAATGGAAACGGGGAGCGAACAAAGTCTGCATCCCGTTCCCCGTCTCCTAAAGTGGATCGGCATCAGTCCGAGTCACCTGGCAAGCGTTCCCCATCTCGGTCCCCTTCCCGATCAAAGTCCCGTTCAAGGTCTCCTTCCCAAGACTAGTGTTGGCGATTTTATTCCAGAAAATTATATATTTCACAGCTCAGTGTTAAATTGGTTGTTCACCGCCTGTGGACTTTCAGCAAATGCTTAACGGCTGCATCCCAATGTAATATTGATTAACATGCCGTTTCAGATTTTAACATTGCATGAGAACTATTACAAATCAGATCCCCCACCTCCCCAATAGTCATTGAAGGCCCATTACTTGTTGCTGTAGTTTGAGGAAGATAGAACACTTCTAAACTTGATTGGATGGGTAGGAGCATTCGCAGCTGTCTGTCATGTGTTCAGATGTAATTGGCTACAAAAGGCTTCCTCACTGCTTAGTCATTTTTTTTCTTATTCAAGAGCTTTCTGTTTGTGCTTCTCCAAATTCTTGAATCGTTAGTGATGTGACTTGAAGTTTTATAAAGTGTGACACATTACTGCACTTTCAGACAGTTTAATTTTTAGGTGGGTTTTTGAATATTTTCCACTTTTAGTTTAATAAACATTTAATTGGTTTTCAATCCTGCTTCTTTTGTCGTCTTTTCTATCAAATCTTGCTCACAGTTTTTGAAAATCACTATTGAACTAAAGTTTCTGAACTCTCTTAATTATAATGAAGTTCCTTAATGTGTTATGGTATACTTTCAGGGAATGTGTGTGCATTCATTGATATTCTTCAAATATCTTGATTAATAGAGCACATCACAATACATGATTAATAACTTGCTAGTTATAAAGAAAAAACAAATGATTTATGTTATTTACTTTGCGAAAACACTATATTACTATCTAACTTTTTAGGGCCAGTTGGAAAGCCGGATTGGCCCCAAATAGAACACACTCCCAAAATTCCAGAAACTTCCACAGACATATACATACAAACATTTCTGTGTTCTATTATTAAACATCTTTATTAGAAAACGTTATTTTTACAAAAAGTCGTTTAAAATGTGATAAATGTTGTTCTATTTTTTTCTCCTAAAGTTGTAGAGAAAGAGGTTGTTTTTTTTAACGGTGGATGCACTTTTTGGCGAAAAGCTTTATCACTTACCTTCATAAACTAATGGAAATCAGACTGTTTTTGTCTTAAAGAAGAAAGTCTTGAAGGTAATTTAGGTGATTACGTTTAGAACATTTTGGAGTATACAGTTGTAATTTGTTCTGTAATCATGGCATTGTTTTTAAAAAAATATTAAAACTTTTACTAAGTGGTTGTCCTGCTACATCACTAAATAGACTAACGTTAGTTCAAAATGCATCTGCCAGGTTCTTACTAAATCCAGAAAATATCATCACATAACTTCCATATTAAAAACTGAACACTGGATACCCATGAAGGATCATTCTTTGAATGGTTTTAATCCCGCAAACTTATGTAAAGTGACGTGAGGTGTGGCCAAGTAGGGTGTCCCATACTTGGAATTTGTGCTCTGCATTGAACCCATCCCTGTGAACACACACACACACACAGTGAACACACATACACTGTGAACACACACCCAGAGCAGTGGGCAACCATGCTGCGGCGGCGGTGGAGCAGTTTGGGGGAACGGCCTTGCTCAAGGGACTCACCTCGGTTGTGGTATCCCCTCTGTTACTGAGTCTAAAACCAGCGACCTTGGGCTGACGAGTCCAACAGTCCAACCACCCAGCCACAACTGCCCAACAGAGCTTTTATCACCCTTAACCTGCTCATATACAAGAATACAAAAATCCACCAAAGGGGGTAAAGCATTTTCAAATGTTGCACCTAAACTTTGGAATAGTTTTCCTGACACTGTTTGATGTTCAAACACAGTAACCCAGTTCAAATCTAGATTAAATTTTTTTTCAATTGAGCATTCTTGGGGCACTCCTCCCGAGACAACAGATTTTGTCAGCGCCCAGAGAATCATTATGTGCCCTCCTATTCAAAACAATTCAGGATGATGGAGCTTAAAGACGATGAAGCCATACGAAATATCCCCAACACAAACTGCTTTATGAGTCCCATAACAACATTAAGGATAATATAAAATGCATCGCATTGTTTTTATTATTTTCTTTTATATTTCTTTTGTCGACTTAGCCTAGTTTAGAGAGGCTGCAGTTTTGCAGGAGGAGAACTGGTTTACCTGGCAGAGTATGGTTCCTTCAAAGTTTTCTTCTTTTGGGGTGGTTTTCCTCGCCACCGTTGGCAATAGCTACTCTTCTGCACTTCATTTTTAAAATCATTTAAGTGTCATAAAAAGATATGACCGTACAGCCTGCATGATATGTTACTTGTGTTTCCTTGTGTGTCATGTCGTGTGTGTTATTTTAACAAATGTAATGCAATATTTTTCGTGTACAGCTGAAAATATGAAATGTAAAAAGCGCTTTAGAAATAAAGTTGAGTTGACTGAACAATGAGAGCATGTTTAGCATGAGAAGCCGGCACACTTAACAGTGTCAAGCATTCAGCATATATGAGATGCAATGTTAATGGTTTAAAGTGTTTTTATTCTCACAATCAGATGTTACATTGCGTAAGAATGGCAAGACATTTATTCAAGGGCTTGATGGAGTATTCTGTCTTCCTGCCGTCTCTGTCTCTCTTTCTGCTTGGCAAAGTCCTCCTTGAAAGACCAAGGCATAAATTAAAAGAGCACATAAAATTGGATGAAAATGCAACCTTGATGTATTTCTTTTGAGCTTCACTATGTAGAGTTATATCTACAACAAGCTTGTTGTTAAAGTTCAATCGAAATGTTAAATATAAAATAGATTACATACCTTGGTTGAACCTGTTATTCTTGTTTATAAGCAGGTGTTTCATTGAAGGAGACTCAAAATATTTCTTTTGAAGAGCAAGGAGTCTTTCCATGTTCTCCTCCTTGGCTCTTCTTTTCGCCTTCTCTCTCTCTCTGATGTCCTTCAGTTTTTTAAATGGACTTAGGGAGAAACTTTTAGGCCGGGCTCCTTTATCTTCAGGCCTGCCTACGTCCTCTGTGAAAGGCAATACCGGAGTATAGAAGACAGAGAGATCCTCTGTGACCTCTTCAACCTCTTTCTCCATCCAGGCATATTTTGGCACAAGAGGCGGTGGACGTTCAACGATCTGAACTCTTTTGTCCACTCTTTTGGCCGACGGCAGAGGCAGAATTTCGATCTCTGGGTCGGTTGGAGAGGGCGTCCGGGTGTGAGAGGTCCCATCACTGAAGGGTTTCCTTGCACAACACGTTAAACTTTTAGGCCGGGCTCCTTTATCTTCAGGCCTGCCTACGTCCTCTGTGAAAGGCAATACCGGAGTATAGAAGACAGAGAGATCCTCTGTGACCTCTTCGACCTCTTTCTCCATCCAGGCATATTTTGGCACAAGAGGCGGTGGACGTTCAACGATCTGAACTCTTTTGTCCACTCTTTTGGCCGACGGCAGAGGCAGAATTTCGATCTCTGGGTCGGTTGGAGAGGGCGTCCGGGTGTGAGAGGTCCCATCACTGAAGGGTTTCCTTGCACAACACGTTAAACTTTTAGGCCGGGCTCCTTTATCTTCAGGCCTGCCTACGTCCTCTGTGAAAGGCAATACCGGAGTATAGAAGACAGAGAGATCCTCTGTGACCTCTTCGACCTCTTTCTCCATCCAGGCATATTTTGGCACAAGAGGCGGTGGACGTTCAACGATCTGAACTCTTTTGTCCACTCTTTTGGCCGACGGCAGAGGCAGAATTTCGATCTCTGGGTCGGTTGGAGAGGGCGTCCGGGTGTGAGAGGTCCCATCACTGAAGGGTTTCCTTGCACAACACGTTAAACTTTTAGGCCGGGCTCCTTTATCTTCAGGCCTGCCTACGTCCTCTGTGAAAGGCAATACCGGAGTATAGAAGACAGAGAGATCCTCTGTGACCTCTTCGACCTCTTTCTCCATCCAGGCATATTTTGGCACAAGAGGCGGTGGACGTTCAACGATCTGAACTCTTTTGTCCACTCTTTTGGCCGACGGCAGAGGCAGAATTTCGATCTCTGGGTCGGTTGGAGAGGGCGTTCGGGTGTGAGAGGTCCCATCACTGAAGGGTTTCCTCGCCGTCTTGTCCTGCCGTTTGGGAAATTTCTCCATGACTTCAGCGATGTCAAACAGTTCAGCCCACTGACGCTGAAATAAATCCAATTCAAAAAATATCAGCAACATTATTTTCAGTGTAACATTCACATTTGTTGTTGATCATTTAAATCAACGCAACAGTTTTTATCACAATGTCGCTGCTTTCACATTACACCAACAAAACAAGAATCAATGTATGGTTTTACTTCTTTCAATAGCAAAGACACATTTCATCATTTTTTTGTGTGCTATTGTCAACACTTTCTAGAAATGTGTTACTTTTTTCCCTACACAAACAGCACACTTTAAACTATGCACAATAAAAGATAATAAAATATATTTTACAGACCATTGACAATCACAACATGACAACTGGCGTTTGTTAATATTAAATAAAATGTTTAAAAACTAATTTTATATATTTTATAATTAATACACACCAATTTTACCACAACGTGTCGGGAGGTCTACTTACATCTAGGTATGTAAAGAAGTAAAATATGACTTTTGAATAAATATGTTTATTTTTCATATTCTGTTGCTACGGAGAAGGCGCCCTTAGTTACGGTTGTGTTGTCAAGCAGTACCCACAATGCACCGGGAGAGGGCGCGTAAACATGGCGGCTTCTGCGGTAACGTTTGCTCGTTTCTAAGCGTTTACATTTTACGACAGAATAAACGTTTAGACGTCACAGAACATTCATTATTGTTCGAGTAAGTGGAAAACAAACGTGTTCAGTGTTATTCTCAAGCTTAGCCACTTTTGACAAGTTTGGTATAGGCACATTGAATGCTGCTTTATTCACTCAGTCCTCTGTTTTTCAGCCTCAGGTTCTGATGGGGATACAGTGACTCCACACCTGCAGTAACATGGACAGAGATCCGAGAAATGTGATTGTATTCAACTCATCCAAACGAGAGGTGTTCACAGTGAACTCTGGATATAAAGCCCTGCAGAAGAAACTAAGAGCACAATGGAAGATCCAAAGGTAAACCAGGACTCATGGGCACACATGGAAAGGAATAACATATACATGTCATCATAAAGAATGCATTGTTTGTGTGTTATGGTATACATGCATGTCTCATAGCATCAAAGATGAGCTCACGCCGGAGAAACTACAGGGAGTAAAGCTGTGGATCACTACAGGTCCTCGAGACAAGTTCACTTTGGCTGAGGTGAGAATGTGTGACGTGTGTTTCCACCACAGATTCCATCACAGGCCCCGGTGCTTCATCGTGACTTTATTTGCTGTTTTATTCAGCTGGAAGTTCTCAAGGAATATCGAGACGGCGGTGGAAGTATTCTCGTGATGCTCGGAGAAGGAGGAGAAGTGAAGTACGAGACAAATATCAACTTTTTCCTGGAAGAATTTGGCATCATGGTCAACAGCGGTGAGTGTACAGAGCCTCGGGTTGGCAAGCGTTCGTCTCTGGACGTTCCCTGTCCAGCGACCATTAAAAGCTCTAAAAAAGATGTCCTTCAAGTTCCAAACCTATACACGCTTTTGTTAAAGGAAGTTATTTGAAAGAATGACAATTCTGGGGCACCCTTCACTGCTATGGAAGAAAAGCTGATTGTATTGTTTCTTGTTCTGATGAAGGGTTTGGAGAAATAAACAATGAAAATGTGTTTCCTCTATGGTAGGCAGCGGCGTCCTGCAAATCTTGATCTCTTTCATTCTTCTGAATATCTTCCTTTGTGTCATAGGATGTATGTAATCATAGTGTGTCATTCAAGTATTGTTGGTTTATTTTGATGTGTTGTTGCATTTTCAGATGCAGTCGTGAGAAACGTCTATTATAAATACTTTCATCCCCAAGAAGCGCTTGTGTCCAATGGTGTGCTGAACAGGTTTGTGTCTTTACTTTAGGCTACACCTAACTCACTAACTCACTTCTTTTCTAACTACTCACTCTATCAAAAAAAAAAAAAAATCTTTTGTAACTTCTCTCTCTGTGTAACTCGGTAGCATTGTTGTTGCACTTGTTCACCTATTGTTGTATCGGCTATTTACCGCTTCATTGTCTCCTCGACTATTGTAAGTCGCTTTGGATAAAAGCGTCTGCTAAATGACTAAATGTAAATGTACTTTAACAGTGGTCGATTTCTAGAATGACAGTTAAATTAAGTTAAACAAACCCTAAGTTCATTCAAAATGACCTTACATTTCTTGTCATACTGAATGTTATTTGTACTTGTGTTATTAAAAACAATCAGCTTTTTTTGTGCTTTGATTCAAATGAGGAGAAAAAAACTTTCATATCAATAAATAGTATGTTAAATAAATTAAATGAACCACAAAGTAAATAATTAATAAAATATATTACTGAAACAGTCTAAAAATATTTATTTATTATATTTATGCATTTTCATTGCTTTTTTTTGTATTTGTGTATTTTTTTGTTTATATGTATCAGATATCATTTCATATTATAGTCTTTTTTTTAGAACAATGTAAACAATTAGTTTTTCTCTTCTTCAGAGAGATAAGTCGTGCAGCTGGCAAAGTGTCTACAGGGGTCATTGATGAAGAAAACACAGGAAACAATTCACAGTAAGCCTGAGCAAATTCTCATAAACATCTCTTTATGTCGTATAAATCTATATTAATGTAGGCCATATTTATTTTTCATGAAGCTTCCTCAGTTTGTTTTTGTATGATTTCACAGAGCACTTACATTCGTTTACCCTTATGGAGCCACGTTAAATGTGATGAAGCCTGCTGTTGCCGTCCTGTCCACCGGCTCTGTGTGCTTTCCACTCAATAGACCTGTTCTTGCATTCCATCATGCCAAGGTGGGTTCAGTCAACATGATCATGGATGACCTCAAATAAATCAAGAACCTTGTTAAATACTTATCTAATTCCTGATTCATTTTGTTGAATTCTGGAAGAATTCTGGCAAGTTGGCAGTTCTAGGCTCATGTCACATGTTTAGTGACCAGTACCTGGACAAAGAGGAGAACAGTAAAATAATGGTAAGATTTACAGTTAACAGTCATGTTGGCTACGGCTTATGTTTTCCATATGTACTTGTGTATTATAGCAAGTTAACACAGACAATCAAAATTAAAGAAACATTTAGGTTGTTTTGGAATGTATGATGATAAAAATGTGTTGTGTTCCAGGATGTGGTTTTCCAGTGGCTTACAACAGATAACATTCATCTTAACCAGATAGATGCAGAAGACCCAGAGGTACCAACTTGCAAAAACATTTTACATAATCAGTTCTATATGTTTACAGTAGTCATGATAAAGTTACATAATTAACTAATTTAACAAGAGACATTTTTTAATGAACGTAACACAATTAGTCTTTTGATGCCCTTTTGTAAAATTCAATGAATGAAGATTGTATGGCAGTGTTTGGTCTTTGCTTCTGTATTTGTGAGCTTTATGATATATTTGCGACAGGTCAAAGGTCACACCCGTGTCAACTCAAGTCTCTCGTTAATGCATGAACAGACCACTGTTCCCTTAAAGACAATATATGTGACCTTGTGGTTTACTTTTATGAAGGATAGTATCTGTGATTCCTGTGACCTATGCATTGCTAAGATTATTATCTACTGGACATTTAAAATCAGTCCTGAGAAGGTCTGTAGAGGGTTGCATGTAAGTTCCAGGTCTGAAACCGCTTCGGAGGTCCATCAGTGAGTGGGTTATGAAACAACCTTGTCTTTGTTCTGACCAGATCACAGATTACACCATGCTTCCAGACACAGGCTGTCTGTCCGAAAGACTGAGGGTCTGTCTGCAGGAGGGAGACGAGACCCCGCGAGACTTCACTTCTCTGTTCGACGCATCACTTCTAAAGCTGCACACAAACACTCTTCCCTCGGTCATTGAGTAAGAACCTGCTTCAGCCTTTTCATTTTTCAATATTTATGATTATCTTTATTTTAAATTCATTGACACGCTTATTGTTATATTTCTATTTTAGTGCCTACAAGCAGTTGAATGTCAAACATGAACCTTTGCAACTAATCACACCACAGTTTGAAACTCCTCTGCCAACTTTGCAACCGGCTGTGAGTTTGTTTCCTGCAGTACTGCAAACATTTGTGCTTAGTTGTTAGAGTCTTGAGTGACAAATACATGTAAACAGCTTTGTCAGTATTAAATGACTTTCTTCAACTTTGAATTTTCTTTTCTGCTAGGGGAAAGTATGGAAGGGTGGAAAAATGATATTACTAAAAGGTTGTAATGGGCTGCGATTGTTTTATTCATGTACATTTACATTGTTTTCCGGGATATATTCTTTCTGTGGTAGTCATATTACAGAAGAGTAGCCAATCAGATGAATTGATGTCATCATTGTTTTAAATCTGTTTGCAATTTAAACATATCCCATCACCTTATTTCTACACAATGTAAGTGGCTGAGTAAGCTCCTAAACTGTGGGTTTGTGAGCCTTGATAACAAATAAATCATGCTGTTATTACAGCAAAATGTATTTTATTAGGGTTCAGTAGATAACACTGATATAAAGTCCTCATGTTTTTTTAATAAGACCTTTTGTTCCGTTTAGGTGTTTCAGCCGGCTTTTCGGGACCTGCCACCACCCATGCTTGACCTCTTCGACCTCGACGAGACATTTTCCTCTGAGAAAGTCAGACTTGCTCAGCTCTCCAATAAATGTGAGTTTGGGTCATGGTGGTGTTTTTAAAGTTCTCAGGTTGTTTTGGATGTGTAGCGTACACAAAGATTATGTTCCCAAACAGACCTAATATTATACTCAAAAAAATGAATCAAGCAATGTTAATAAAAAAAATCTATTTTTTTCGGTGCAACCCTACAGTCTCCTCCGCAGTGTGATTTTATGTTATGAAATGTAATTTTTGCCCAGGTACTGATGATGATCTTGAGTTCTATGTGCGTAAGTGTGGAGACATCTTGGGAGTAACAGGCAATTTAGACAAGGACAACAGAGATGCAAAGCACATACTGGAACATGTCTTCTTTCAGGTGGTGGAGTTCAAGAAGCTTAATGAAGTAGGTCCAACATCTCCATCCTAACTCATTTATTTGCTTAGATTAAATCGAGATTTTAATTTAGTCCTGTCTTCCTTCTTTTCTTAAGGAGCATGATATTGATACAACAGAACCACGGTTCATGTTCTGAAGTCTGTGGGTAATGTGGCAATGATCAGTTTTAGGAAGAACTGTTTGTGTATATACATATAGCTACTAAAAGCGTTATATGCATAGCGTTCAGTTACTGTTTTAGTGCAAGAAACATGTGTTTTACCTGAATTCATTCTCTCTTTGTCAATAAATATATTAAGATTTTCCATACCAATGTTTTAAAGCTGAACAACTGTATCTCTTTTGAAGTCTGGAAATACATTTTCAACACTTTCTGTGTCCCTAATTTAGTTTTAAAATTTTAGACATTATTGTTTGACTCATGTAAGCATGGATCGAATTCATTTTATTAAAGAATAAATGGAGTTTGGATTCATATGAAGATGAAGTCAGTAGCCTACATTTTCGCAGAGAATGTATTGGTATTTTTATACCATTTCTGTCAACGTTTCTTGTGGTCAGTTTATACGATCCATTAATGATAGTTAAATGTAATTTAACAGTTTCTACATTTGAATTGCACTTCAATTTATTTTAACATGCGAAAGAATACATATTAATAAAACACATTAACATGTGTGTCGATACTGTAAAGCATCATGTGACCTGCCAAAAGAAGAAACATAAAGTGGATAAATGATATTCATCACTCATGAACAGAAAGTAAACATACATACCCAAAAAATCAAATCCCCAGATTGGACAAACTCTGCTGTTCATCTCTAAGTTCTGAGATGGAAGGAACTTTACCAGATTGCACCATTTCTTTCCACGAACGCTGGAGCTCTTCTGAAGGATGCGGTCGAGGTGACGTTCCAGACCATATCAGTGACATCTCAGGGGGTGCAGACGGGTTAATGGGACTCCAAGTGGACTCCAAGCAAGACTTTGGACTTTCCGCAACCGGTTTAACAAAGGACACTTCCCATGAGGGATGCGTGGTGGTCAGGTCAACACACGACAGGTCCAGCGAGTCTGCCGACATGAGCTTTTGAAATTTTACCCTCTCATAGGGTGTGGAGGACTTGCCTTCCACCGGACTGCTCGGCCCGGTATTTAGGGTGTTGCCCGGGGAGAGGATGTTTTTGCTAAGAGCGACCAGAGGCGACAGAATATTCATCGTATAGTTCAGACGGGGTAAAAGTGTAGGGTTAGAGTCTGGATACTCAAGCACAACACCTTGACTTGGTTTCAGGAGAGGGTCAGATGAAACCACAGACACAGATATACTCTGATCTGTATAAAAGCCTTTGTCAAAATCTGACACTGATGTGCCCTCATAGCTCCTGGTCAGGTCTGAAAAATAAAATCTTTGTTCTTATTTACAGCCAAGAGCACATTAAGTGTTTTATATATATGAAGAAATTACCAGATCTGTCTGGTTCTGAATCCATGAGGAAGGCTTCAAGTTAATTGGATGCAGCTTGCATTTATAGCTGTGCCTGATGACGTCATTATATGTCATTCTCAAGATTGGTGTCTGAAAACCTTCTCACAAATTTGCATTAATCATATAATGTTGTTCATATATATGTGCGAGAATTTCAATCTATTACTGCAAACTATATGAGCGTATCTTAATTGAAATCCTGCTGCTACGTCACACATCGCTGCGCAGACAGGTCGACGTATGACGTCAAAGAACCGCTAGAACCCCGCGAAAGCTCGCGATACTGTGATCAAACGCGACTTTATTTGTAATCGCTTTAATAACCACTTTATTTAGTCATTATTATGTTGTTTTTATTCAACGATGTTTAGTTGTTTGTCTTCACACGGTGAAGTCACTTTGGATAAATATCTACAAAGTAAAATTATGTTGACCTTTGTATTGGGCATTTAATAAAAAAGGCAATGTCGCAACGCAGCTTAACAGAATATATTTTTATTTTATATCATAAACAAGATACAAAATGAAACCAGAGATAAAAAAGTATTTTTCGTCGTGTTAAAAAAAAGCGAGTTATTTGTGCTGGTGCGCGCGCATGTTGTGACGTCACCCGCGGGAAGGAGTGTGAAAAGAAGCGCGAGACAGAAAGTCGAGTGTGTGCGTTATTATATGATTGTGTGGACGTTATTAATAACATCACACAGGTTTGTGTACGTGTGTGTTTAAGCACGAACATCCTGCTGAACTTGTGTGTTATGAGCACGTTTAAACACATTGGAGTAATGTCGTATTGTGCGCGCGGGTAAGTACACAAAGTATTGTTGATTTCTTTAAATATGACATCATGTCATTTATGAGAGAAACTGTGTTAATAAACAGCAGAGAGAGCAGAAAGTGTGAGCTTTGAGAAATGTGAGGTTTAAACAGTCAGTTTGGCGCCTTTTGGAAGAAGAAAAGGAAGCTCGCGCATTAGCAGTCTGTTGTGTTTCATCTTAAATAATGTGACGTCATGCTGGGTTTATTTATGGTTTGGGAAATAAATATGCCACACATTTGAATGACATGAAGAGAATATTAGTAAACAAAAGAGTTTAGATCGAGAGTTATTGATTTATTATGACCTGATAAACAAACACAAGTGGTGTCAAGGGTTCATCAACACATTGTTGTCAGTGTTTGATGATGTGTGTTCTGTGTTTGTGTCAACAGAGAAGAAGAAGAAGAAGAAGAAGACCCCATGTGTCAGGACACAGACTCGGATGTGGCTGACCAAAAGGATTGTGGGAAAGTTAAAGTCAAGTGGACTCAAGAGGAGGTATTGATTTTAACTTGAGTGACAAATGTGACGAATACAGCCAAGAATAATGACCCATGCTCAGATTTCATGCTCTACATTTAAACCATACAAAGTACACACACACACAAACACACCACTCCGTGAACGCACACACCACCCGTGAACGCACACACCATCCCGTGAACGCACGCACCACTCCGTGAAGGCACACACCAACCGTGAACACACACAGTAGTTAACACACAAAAACACGCCAACCATGAACGAACACAGCCGTGAACACACAAGCCGACAGTGCACACACACAGTAGTGAACACACACACCAACCGTGAATGCACATACAAACCGTGAACACACACACAATACTGAACACATACACACACCAACCGTGAACACACACAGTAGTGAACGCACATAGCAGTAAACACACTCACAGTAGTGAACGCACACACCACCCGTGAACGCACACACCACCCGTCAACGCACACACCATCCCGTGAACACACACACACACACACACAGTAGTTAACACACAAAAACACGCCAACCATGAACGAACACAGCCGTGAACACACAAGCCGACAGTGCACACACACAGTAGTGAACACACACACCAACCGTGAACACACACACAATAGTGAACACATACACACACCAACCGTGAACACACACAGTAGTGAACGCACACAGCAGTAAACACACTCACAGTAGTGAACGCACAGACCAACCGTGAACGCACACAGCAGTGAATACACTCACAAAAGTAAACACACACACGAATCGTGAACACTCTCACAGTAGGGTTCACACGCACACCAACCGTAAACGCATACACCAACAGTGAACCCACACAGCAGTGAACAAACACACCAACCGTGAACACACACACACACACACACACACACACTCCAATAGTGCAAACACACAGTAGTGAACACACTCACAAAAGTTAACATGGGCACTAAGTCATGATATCGCCGGCCCGAGACTTGAACCCTCAACCCTAGGAGTCAAACCCTCTAACTGTGCGTTCACACCGAACACGCCGAATTTTCAATGTAAGCTGGCGAAGAGCGGCGCGGCGAGGCCAGCAGGTGCGTCGAGGGAGTGTTAAAATTAGTTTAACTTTATGCTAATGAGCTATGACGCGCTCGAGCAACAACGAATCAGGAAGCAGCAGGCGCTACACTTCAGAAGAGTCAAGAGAACACAGTCATGTAAACTTTAGTTCCGACCACATTAGTTCCCATGCAGAGGAGACGAGAAATTCATTATTACTTGTTTATTATATTAATATTTTCAGTTATACATGAACATAAACAGGGACACGAATTAATAGAGTGATGTTTGAATCAAAATGCCTGAAATCTTGAGGTTATTACACAAGTTTTCATTGTGTGTGTTTGTGTGCAAGAACACACAAAAGAGTGATGCTGGTGTAAAATGTTTAAGTTTATGATGATAAATTAACTTATAGTTTGTATTTAGTCAACACGTTTAATTAGTTTGCTTTGTGGTTCCTTTAAATAAAATTTAAAAAAAGAGCAAGCGTCGAAAAAAAAAAGAGCTCCAGCGGCGGAGGGAGGGCGGCGAGAGCGTCTCATGACGCTCCCACCGCGTGTGGTGTGAACGCACGGTAACCACCACTAGGCCATGACTTCCCCATAAAAATGTAAACAAAACCATTACTACGAATGGGGTTGGTTGCTATGGCCAAAATCTATTCATTATGGTTATTCAGCAAGAAAATAAAATCTCAAACACTGTCTATACTCAATACTATGGAGATATAGCAAAATCTCAGTTTACACATTGTGTTTCTCAGGACGATAAACTGCGGAAACTGGTGCTGACGGTTGGACCGAATTATTGGAAATACATTGCAAGCCTTTTACCTGTAAATACTTCAGAATCATCTATTCAATATTCACAGTAATAATTTTAATCAAATAGACCGTTCTGTCTTCAACACTGATGCTTGTTTCTACAGAACCATTCAGAGCATCAGTGTCAGCATCGGTGGTTTAAAGTATTGGATCCAGACCTGGTCAAAGGACCTTGGACCAGAGAGGAAGATGAAAAGGTATAACACGCAGACAAGAGAAATAAACAAAAGGATATTTTCAAGGAATATTCCAATTTCTCAACATAGTAGCATCAGCTCTACTTTGCCATAGAAACATCACTGTAATGTAAAATTTAATGGCTTGAAAAACCCATGGACATTTTTATTGCATTTTTTGCTGGGTATGCTCTCCTCTTAGCATGTTTATAGTGTAACATCTATTAAAACACTATTGGAAACATGCAAAGTGAGTTCCAGCAGAAGAATAAATGCGTTTTACAGAAACCTTGAGAAATTGCAAAGTATCTGGAAATTCGTTGGTTAAAACCTTTTCAAATGAGTTGAATGTGTTGCGGTCAGGTGATTGAACTTGTGAAGAAGTATGGCAACAAGCAGTGGGCAACAGTGGCCAAGCACCTGAAAGGTCGTCTTGGAAAGCAGTGCAGAGAACGCTGGCACAACCACCTCAATCCAGATGTGAAGAAGTCTTCCTGGACTCCAGAGGAGGATCTCATAATCTTTAAGGCCCACTGTGTGCTTGGAAATCGCTGGGCAGAGATTGCCAAACTACTTCCTGGAAGGTAAGGATGTGTGATTGTCAACAATGTTATTTCTGGCAAAACTAATAAAAATGCTACACCCAGTCAATCAGATTAAAGCTTTTTGTTGCTTAATTATTTTTTCGAGGGGTAAATATTTGAAGTAGAGTAAATATATTGTTTTTCAGGACGGACAACGGAGTCAAAAACCACTGGAACTCAACCATCAAACGTAAAGTTGAAACAGGTTTTTATGCTGGAGTAGACACTACACTTCATATGATCCAACAAACAGATAATGACGATGATGAACCTGAAGAGGCCAATCAACCACAGGTATTTTTAGTCACATGTCCGAGTTTCTTTTAGAAAATTATGAGGGTTTTGACAGTTGGGAGGAAGATTCGTCTTGTGGAAGATAAACCCAGACGTCGACGTTCTTACTCTGGAAGCAGGTCAAGGTAAGTTGGGCTCTTAGCTCATTTGTTGTTCGTAATTTTTGCAGTTTGTTAATAAGGTTTTCTAAACACAGGTCACGCAGCAGACGTCGCTCTCGCAGCAGGAGCCGCAGGAGTTCACAAAGCCGATCCAGGTCTAGATCAAGGTAGAGATGACGCCTTATAAACTATAGTTAAATTGTTAGCGCGTATGTGTTGTGTAAATGTGTCCCATCTTTTTTAGGTCAAGGTCCCGCAGCAAGGACCGCTCTCGTTCCAGGTCCGGACGCAAATCCCGTTCTACATCAAGAAGAAAGTCCCACTCCAAGTCCCCGGGCAAGTCCCGCTCCAGAAAGTCCAAATCACGCAGCCGTTCCACTAGTCGCAAGTCCCGCTCGCGCTCTGATACACGCAAGTCCCGCTCAAAGAGTCGCTCTAAAGCAAAGTCCGAGAGAGATTCCCGAAGCCGATCTAAGGAGAAGTCCGTCAGTAAGAAGTCCCGAAGCCGCTCTGTCTCTCCAAGGGAAAATGGAAACGGGGAGCGAACAAAGTCTGCATCCCGTTCCCCGTCTCCTAAAGTGGATCGGCATCAGTCCGAGTCACCTGGCAAGCGTTCCCCATCTCGGTCCCCTTCCCGATCAAAGTCCCGTTCAAGGTCTCCTTCCCAAGACTAGTGTTGGCGATTTTATTCCAGAAAATTATATATTTCACAGCTCAGTGTTAAATTGGTTGTTCACCGCCTGTGGACTTTCAGCAAATGCTTAACGGCTGCATCCCAATGTAATATTGATTAACATGCCGTTTCAGATTTTAACATTGCATGAGAACTATTACAAATCAGATCCCCCACCTCCCCAATAGTCATTGAAGGCCCATTACTTGTTGCTGTAGTTTGAGGAAGATAGAACACTTCTAAACTTGATTGGATGGGTAGGAGCATTCGCAGCTGTCTGTCATGTGTTCAGATGTAATTGGCTACAAAAGGCTTCCTCACTGCTTAGTCATTTTTTTTCTTATTCAAGAGCTTTCTGTTTGTGCTTCTCCAAATTCTTGAATCGTTAGTGATGTGACTTGAAGTTTTATAAAGTGTGACACATTACTGCACTTTCAGACAGTTTAATTTTTAGGTGGGTTTTTGAATATTTTCCACTTTTAGTTTAATAAACATTTAATTGGTTTTCAATCCTGCTTCTTTTGTCGTCTTTTCTATCAAATCTTGCTCACAGTTTTTGAAAATCACTATTGAACTAAAGTTTCTGAACTCTCTTAATTATAATGAAGTTCCTTAATGTGTTATGGTATACTTTCAGGGAATGTGTGTGCATTCATTGATATTCTTCAAATATCTTGATTAATAGAGCACATCACAATACATGATTAATAACTTGCTAGTTATAAAGAAAAAACAAATGATTTATGTTATTTACTTTGCGAAAACACTATATTACTATCTAACTTTTTAGGGCCAGTTGGAAAGCCGGATTGGCCCCAAATAGAACACACTCCCAAAATTCCAGAAACTTCCACAGACATATACATACAAACATTTCTGTGTTCTATTATTAAACATCTTTATTAGAAAACGTTATTTTTACAAAAAGTCGTTTAAAATGTGATAAATGTTGTTCTATTTTTTTCTCCTAAAGTTGTAGAGAAAGAGGTTGTTTTTTTTAACGGTGGATGCACTTTTTGGCGAAAAGCTTTATCACTTACCTTCATAAACTAATGGAAATCAGACTGTTTTTGTCTTAAAGAAGAAAGTCTTGAAGGTAATTTAGGTGATTACGTTTAGAACATTTTGGAGTATACAGTTGTAATTTGTTCTGTAATCATGGCATTGTTTTTAAAAAAATATTAAAACTTTTACTAAGTGGTTGTCCTGCTACATCACTAAATAGACTAACGTTAGTTCAAAATGCATCTGCCAGGTTCTTACTAAATCCAGAAAATATCATCACATAACTTCCATATTAAAAACTGAACACTGGATACCCATGAAGGATCATTCTTTGAATGGTTTTAATCCCGCAAACTTATGTAAAGTGACGTGAGGTGTGGCCAAGTAGGGTGTCCCATACTTGGAATTTGTGCTCTGCATTGAACCCATCCCTGTGAACACACACACACACAGTGAACACACATACACTGTGAACACACACCCAGAGCAGTGGGCAACCATGCTGCGGCGGCGGTGGAGCAGTTTGGGGGAACGGCCTTGCTCAAGGGACTCACCTCGGTTGTGGTATCCCCTCTGTTACTGAGTCTAAAACCAGCGACCTTGGGCTGACGAGTCCAACAGTCCAACCACCCAGCCACAACTGCCCAACAGAGCTTTTATCACCCTTAACCTGCTCATATACAAGAATACAAAAATCCACCAAAGGGGGTAAAGCATTTTCAAATGTTGCACCTAAACTTTGGAATAGTTTTCCTGACACTGTTTGATGTTCAAACACAGTAACCCAGTTCAAATCTAGATTAAATTTTTTTTCAATTGAGCATTCTTGGGGCACTCCTCCCGAGACAACAGATTTTGTCAGCGCCCAGAGAATCATTATGTGCCCTCCTATTCAAAACAATTCAGGATGATGGAGCTTAAAGACGATGAAGCCATACGAAATATCCCCAACACAAACTGCTTTATGAGTCCCATAACAACATTAAGGATAATATAAAATGCATCGCATTGTTTTTATTATTTTCTTTTATATTTCTTTTGTCGACTTAGCCTAGTTTAGAGAGGCTGCAGTTTTGCAGGAGGAGAACTGGTTTACCTGGCAGAGTATGGTTCCTTCAAAGTTTTCTTCTTTTGGGGTGGTTTTCCTCGCCACCGTTGGCAATAGCTACTCTTCTGCACTTCATTTTTAAAATCATTTAAGTGTCATAAAAAGATATGACCGTACAGCCTGCATGATATGTTACTTGTGTTTCCTTGTGTGTCATGTCGTGTGTGTTATTTTAACAAATGTAATGCAATATTTTTCTTGTACAGCTGAAAATATGAAATGTAAAAAGCGCTTTAGAAATAAAGTTGAGTTGACTGAACAATGAGAGCATGTTTAGCATGAGAAGCCGGCACACTTAACAGTGTCAAGCATTCAGCATATATGAGATGCAATGTTAATGGTTTAAAGTGTTTTTATTCTCACAATCAGATGTTACATTGCGTAAGAATGGCAAGACATTTATTCAAGGGCTTGATGGAGTATTCTGTCTTCCTGCCGTCTCTGTCTCTCTTTCTGCTTGGCAAAGTCCTCCTTGAAAGACCAAGGCATAAATTAAAAGAGCACATAAAATTGGATGAAAATGCAACCTTGATGTATTTCTTTTGAGCTTCACTATGTAGAGTTATATCTACAACAAGCTTGTTGTTAAAGTTCAATCGAAATGTTAAATATAAAATAGATTACATACCTTGGTTGAACCTGTTATTCTTGTTTATAAGCAGGTGTTTCATTGAAGGAGACTCAAAATATTTCTTTTGAAGAGCAAGGAGTCTTTCCATGTTCTCCTCCTTGGCTCTTCTTTTCGCCTTCTCTCTCTCTCTGATGTCCTTCAGTTTTTTAAATGGACTTAGGGAGAAACTTTTAGGCCGGGCTCCTTTATCTTCAGGCCTGCCTACGTCCTCTGTGAAAGGCAATACCGGAGTATAGAAGACAGAGAGATCCTCTGTGACCTCTTCAACCTCTTTCTCCATCCAGGCATATTTTGGCACAAGAGGCGGTGGACGTTCAACGATCTGAACTCTTTTGTCCACTCTTTTGGCCGACGGCAGAGGCAGAATTTCGATCTCTGGGTCGGTTGGAGAGGGCGTCCGGGTGTGAGAGGTCCCATCACTGAAGGGTTTCCTTGCACAACACGTTAAACTTTTAGGCCGGGCTCCTTTATCTTCAGGCCTGCCTACGTCCTCTGTGAAAGGCAATACCGGAGTATAGAAGACAGAGAGATCCTCTGTGACCTCTTCGACCTCTTTCTCCATCCAGGCATATTTTGGCACAAGAGGCGGTGGACGTTCAACGATCTGAACTCTTTTGTCCACTCTTTTGGCCGACGGCAGAGGCAGAATTTCGATCTCTGGGTCGGTTGGAGAGGGCGTCCGGGTGTGAGAGGTCCCATCACTGAAGGGTTTCCTTGCACAACACGTTAAACTTTTAGGCCGGGCTCCTTTATCTTCAGGCCTGCCTACATCCTCTGTGAAAGGCAATACCGGAGTATAGAAGACAGAGAGATCCTCTGTGACCTCTTCGACCTCTTTCTCCATCCAGGCATATTTTGGCACAAGAGGCGGTGGACGTTCAACGATCTGAACTCTTTTGTCCACTCTTTTGGCCGACGGCAGAGGCAGAATTTCGATCTCTGGGTCGGTTGGAGAGGGCGTCCGGGTGTGAGAGGTCCCATCACTGAAGGGTTTCCTTGCACAACACGTTAAACTTTTAGGCCGGGCTCCTTTATCTTCAGGCCTGCCTACGTCCTCTGTGAAAGGCAATACCGGAGTATAGAAGACAGAGAGATCCTCTGTGACCTCTTCGACCTCTTTCTCCATCCAGGCATATTTTGGCACAAGAGGCGGTGGACGTTCAACGATCTGAACTCTTTTGTCCACTCTTTTGGCCGACGGCAGAGGCAGAATTTCGATCTCTGGGTCGGTTGGAGAGGGCGTCCGGGTGTGAGAGGTCCCATCACTGAAGGGTTTCCTTGCACAACACGTTAAACTTTTAGGCCGGGCTCCTTTATCTTCAGGCCTGCCTACGTCCTCTGTGAAAGGCAATACCGGAGTATAGAAGACAGAGAGATCCTCTGTGACCTCTTCGACCTCTTTCTCCATCCAGGCATATTTTGGCACAAGAGGCGGTGGACGTTCAACGATCTGAACTCTTTTGTCCACTCTTTTGGCCGACGGCAGAGGCAGAATTTCGATCTCTGGGTCGGTTGGAGAGGGCGTCCGGGTGTGAGAGGTCCCATCACTGAAGGGTTTCCTTGCACAACACGTTAAACTTTTAGGCCGGGCTCCTTTATCTTCAGGCCTGCCTACGTCCTCTGTGAAAGGCAATACCGGAGTATAGAAGACAGAGAGATCCTCTGTGACCTCTTCGACCTCTTTCTCCATCCAGGCATATTTTGGCACAAGAGGCGGTGGACGTTCAACGATCTGAACTCTTTTGTCCACTCTTTTGGCCGACGGCAGAGGCAGAATTTCGATCTCTGGGTCGGTTGGAGAGGGCGTCCGGGTGTGAGAGGTCCCATCACTGAAGGGTTTCCTTGCACAACACGTTAAACTTTTAGGCCGGGCTCCTTTATCTTCAGGCCTGCCTACGTCCTCTGTGAAAGGCAATACCGGAGTATAGAAGACAGAGAGATCCTCTGTGACCTCTTCGACCTCTTTCTCCATCCAGGCATATTTTGGCACAAGAGGCGGTGGACGTTCAACGATCTGAACTCTTTTGTCCACTCTTTTGGCCGACGGCAGAGGCAGAATTTCGATCTCTGGGTCGGTTGGAGAGGGCGTTCGGGTGTGAGAGGTCCCATCACTGAAGGGTTTCCTCGCCGTCTTGTCCTGCCGTTTGGGAAATTTCTCCATGACTTCAGCGATGTCAAACAGTTCAGCCCACTGACGCTGAAATAAATCCAATTCAAAAAATATCAGCAACATTATTTTCAGTGTAACATTCACATTTGTTGTTGATCATTTAAATCAACGCAACAGTTTTTATCACAATGTCGCTGCTTTCACATTACACCAACAAAACAAGAATCAATGTATGGTTTTACTTCTTTCAATAGCAAAGACACATTTCATCATTTTTTTGTGTGCTATTGTCAACACTTTCTAGAAATGTGTTACTTTTTTCCCTACACAAACAGCACACTTTAAACTATGCACAATAAAAGATAATAAAATATATTTTACAGACCATTGACAATCACAACATGACAACTGGCGTTTGTTAATATTAAATAAAATGTTTAAAAACTAATTTTATATATTTTATAATTAATACACACCAATTTTACCACAACGTGTCGGGAGGTCTACTTACATCTAGGTATGTAAAGAAGTAAAATATGACTTTTGAATAAATATGTTTATTTTTCATATTCTGTTGCTACGGAGAAGGCGCCCTTAGTTACGGTTGTGTTGTCAAGCAGTACCCACAATGCACCGGGAGAGGGCGCGTAAACATGGCGGCTTCTGCGGTAACGTTTGCTCGTTTCTAAGCGTTTACATTTTACGACAGAATAAACGTTTAGACGTCACAGAACATTCATTATTGTTCGAGTAAGTGGAAAACAAACGTGTTCAGTGTTATTCTCAAGCTTAGCCACTTTTGACAAGTTTGGTATAGGCACATTGAATGCTGCTTTATTCACTCAGTCCTCTGTTTTTCAGCCTCAGGTTCTGATGGGGATACAGTGACTCCACACCTGCAGTAACATGGACAGAGATCCGAGAAATGTGATTGTATTCAACTCATCCAAACGAGAGGTGTTCACAGTGAACTCTGGATATAAAGCCCTGCAGAAGAAACTAAGAGCACAATGGAAGATCCAAAGGTAAACCAGGACTCATGGGCACACATGGAAAGGAATAACATATACATGTCATCATAAAGAATGCATTGTTTGTGTGTTATGGTATACATGCATGTCTCATAGCATCAAAGATGAGCTCACGCCGGAGAAACTACAGGGAGTAAAGCTGTGGATCTCTACAGGTCCTCGAGACAAGTTCACTTTGGCTGAGGTGAGAATGTGTGACGTGTGTTTCCACCACAGATTCCATCACAGGCCCCGGTGCTTCATCGTGACTTTATTTGCTGTTTTATTCAGCTGGAAGTTCTCAAGCAATATCGAGACGGCGGTGGAAGTATTCTCGTGATGCTCGGAGAAGGAGGAGAAGTGAAGTACGAGACAAATATCAACTTTCTACTGGAAGAATTTGGCATCATGGTCAACAGCGGTGAGTGTACAGAGCCTCGGGTTGGCAAGCGTTCGTCTCTGGACGTTCCCTGTCCAGCGACCATTAAAAGCTCTAAAAAAGATGTCCTTCAAGTTCCAAACCTATACACGCTTTTGTTAAAGGAAGTTATTTGAAAGAATGACAATTCTGGGGCACCCTTCACTGCTATGGAAGAAAAGCTGATTGTATTGTTTCTTGTTCTGATGAAGGGTTTGGAGAAATAAACAATGAAAATGTGTTTCCTCTATGGTAGGCAGCGGCGTCCTGCAAATCTTGATCTCTTTCATTCTTCTGAATATCTTCCTTTGTGTCATAGGATGTATGTAATCATAGTGTGTCATTCAAGTATTGTTGGTTTATTTTGATGTGTTGTTGCATTTTCAGATGCAGTCGTGAGAAACGTCTATTATTAATACTTTCATCCCCAAGAAGCGCTTGTGTCCAATGGTGTGCTGAACAGGTTTGTGTCTTTACTTTAGGCTACACCTAACTCACTAACTCACTTCTTTTCTAACTACTCACTCTATCAAAAAAAAAAAAAAAAATCTTTTGTAACTTCTCTCTCTGTGTAACTCGGTAGCATTGTTGTTGCACTTGTTCACCTATTGTTGTATCGGCTATTTACCGCTTCATTGTCTCCTCGACTATTGTAAGTCGCTTTGGATAAAAGCGTCTGCTAAATGACTAAATGTAAATGTAAATGTACTTTAACAGTGGTCGATTTCTAGAATGACAGTTAAATTAAGTTAAACAAACCCTAAGTTCATACAAAATGACCTTACATTTCTTGTCATACTGAATGTTATTTGTACTTGTGTTATTAAAAACAATCAGCTTTTTTTGTGCTTTGATTCAAATGAGGAGAAAAAAACTTTCATATCAATAAATAGTATGTTAAATAAATTAAATGAACCACAAAGTAAATAATTAATAAAATATATTACTGAAACAGTCTAAAAATATTTATTTATTATATTTATGCATTTTCATTGCTTTTTTTTGTATTTGTGTATTTTTTTGTTTATATGTATCAGATATCATTTCATATTATAGTCTTTTTTTTAGAACAATGTAAACAATTAGTTTTTCTCTTCTTCAGAGAGATAAGTCGTGCAGCTGGCAAAGTGTCTACAGGGGTCATTGATGAAGAAAACACAGGAAACAATTCACAGTAAGCCTGAGCAAATTCTCATAAACATCTCTTTATGTCGTATAAATCTATATTAATGTAGGCCATATTTATTTTTCATGAAGCTTCCTCAGTTTGTTTTTGTATGATTTCACAGAGCACTTACATTCGTTTACCCTTATGGAGCCACGTTAAATGTGATGAAGCCTGCTGTTGCCGTCCTGTCCACCGGCTCTGTGTGCTTTCCACTCAATAGACCTGTTCTTGCATTCCATCATGCCAAGGTGGGTTCAGTCAACATGATCATGGATGACCTCAAATAAATCAAGAACCTTGTTAAATACTTATCTAATTCCTGATTCATTTTGTTGAATTCTGGAAGAATTCTGGCAAGTTGGCAGTTCTAGGCTCATGTCACATGTTTAGTGACCAGTACCTGGACAAAGAGGAGAACAGTAAAATAATGGTAAGATTTACAGTTAACAGTCATGTTGGCTACGGCTTATGTTTTCCATATGTACTTGTGTATTATAGCAAGTTAACACAGACAATCAAAATTAAAGAAACATTTAGGTTGTTTTGGAATGTATGATGATAAAAATGTGTTGTGTTCCAGGATGTGGTTTTCCAGTGGCTTACAACAGATAACATTCATCTTAACCAGATAGATGCAGAAGACCCAGAGGTACCAACTTGCAAAAACATTTTACATAATCAGTTCTATATGTTTACAGTAGTCATGATAAAGTTACATAATTAACTAATTTAACAAGAGACATTTTTTAATGAACGTAACACAATTAGTCTTTTGATGCCCTTTTGTAAAATTCAATGAATGAAGATTGTATGGCAGTGTTTGGTCTTTGCTTCTGTATTTGTGAGCTTTATGATATATTTGCGACAGGTCAAAGGTCACACCCGTGTCAACTCAAGTCTCTCGTTAATGCATGAACAGACCACTGTTCCCTTAAAGACAATATATGTGACCTTGTGGTTTACTTTTATGAAGGATAGTATCTGTGATTCCTGTGACCTATGCATTGCTAAGATTATTATCTACTGGACATTTAAAATCAGTCCTGAGAAGGTCTGTAGAGGGTTGCATGTAAGTTCCAGGTCTGAAACCGCTTCGGAGGTCCATCAGTGAGTGGGTTATGAAACAACCTTGTCTTTGTTCTGACCAGATCACAGATTACACCATGCTTCCAGACACAGGCTGTCTGTCCGAAAGACTGAGGGTCTGTCTGCAGGAGGGAGACGAGACCCCGCGAGACTTCACTTCTCTGTTCGACGCATCACTTCTAAAGCTGCACACAAACACTCTTCCCTCGGTCATTGAGTAAGAACCTGCTTCAGCCTTTTCATTTTTCAATATTTATGATTATCTTTATTTTAAATTCATTGACACGCTTATTGTTATATTTCTATTTTAGTGCCTACAAGCAGTTGAATGTCAAACATGAACCTTTGCAACTAATCACACCACAGTTTGAAACTCCTCTGCCAACTTTGCAACCGGCTGTGAGTTTGTTTCCTGCAGTACTGCAAACATTTGTGCTTAGTTGTTAGAGTCTTGAGTGACAAATACATGTAAACAGCTTTGTCAGTATTAAATGACTTTCTTCAACTTTGAATTTTCTTTTCTGCTAGGGGAAAGTATGGAAGGGTGGAAAAATGATATTACTAAAAGGTTGTAATGGGCTGCGATTGTTTTATTCATGTACATTTACATTGTTTTCCGGGATATATTCTTTCTGTGGTAGTCATATTACAGAAGAGTAGCCAATCAGATGAATTGATGTCATCATTGTTTTAAATCTGTTTGCAATTTAAACATATCCCATCACCTTATTTCTACACAATGTAAGTGGCTGAATAAGCTCCTAAACTGTGGGTTTGTGAGCCTTGATAACAAATAAATCATGCTGTTATTACAGCAAAATGTATTTTATTAGGGTTCAGTAGATAACACTGATATAAAGTCCTCATGTTTTTTTAATAAGACCTTTTGTTCCGTTTAGGTGTTTCAGCCGGCTTTTCGGGACCTGCCACCACCCATGCTTGACCTCTTCGACCTCGACGAGACATTTTCCTCTGAGAAAGTCAGACTTGCTCAGCTCTCCAATAAATGTGAGTTTGGGTCATGGTGGTGTTTTTAAAGTTCTCAGGTTGTTTTGGATGTGTAGCGTACACAAAGATTATGTTCCCAAACAGACCTAATATTATACTCAAAAAAATGAATCAAGCAATGTTAATAAAAAAAATCTTTTTTTTTCGGTGCAACCCTACAGTCTCCTCCGCAGTGTGATTTTATGTTATGAAATGTAATTTTTGCCCAGGTACTGATGATGATCTTGAGTTCTATGTGCGTAAGTGTGGAGACATCTTGGGAGTAACAGGCAATTTAGACAAGGACAACAGAGATGCAAAGCACATACTGGAACATGTCTTCTTTCAGGTGGTGGAGTTCAAGAAGCTTAATGAAGTAGGTCCAACATCTCCATCCTAACTCATTTATTTGCTTAGATTAAATCGAGATTTTAATTTAGTCCTGTCTTCCTTCTTTTCTTAAGGAGCATGATATTGATACAACAGAACCACGGTTCATGTTCTGAAGTCTGTGGGTAATGTGGCAATGATCAGTTTTAGGAAGAACTGTTTGTGTATATACATATAGCTACTAAAAGCGTTATATGCATAGCGTTCAGTTACTGTTTTAGTGCAAGAAACATGTGTTTTACCTGAATTCATTCTCTCTTTGTCAATAAATATATTAAGATTTTCCATACCAATGTTTTAAAGCTGAACAACTGTATCTCTTTTGAAGTCTGGAAATACATTTTCAACACTTTCTGTGTCCCTAATTTAGTTTTAAAATTTTAGACATTATTGTTTGACTCATGTAAGCATGGATCGAATTCATTTTATTAAAGAATAAATGGAGTTTGGATTCATATGAAGATGAAGTCAGTAGCCTACATTTTCGCAGAGAATGTATTGGTATTTTTATACCATTTCTGTCAACGTTTCTTGTGGTCAGTTTATACGATCCATTAATGATAGTTAAATGTAATTTAACAGTTTCTACATTTGAATTGCACTTCAATTTATTTTAACATGCGAAAGAATACACATTAATAAAACACATTAACATGTGTGTCGATACTGTAAAGCATCATGTGACCTGCCAAAAGAAGAAACATAAAGTGGATAAATGATATTCATCACTCATGAACAGAAAGTAAACATACATACCCAAAAAATCAAATCCCCAGATTGGACAAACTCTGCTGTTCATCTCTAAGTTCTGAGATGGAAGGAACTTTACCAGATTGCACCATTTCTTTCCACGAACGCTGGAGCTCTTCTGAAGGATGCGGTCGAGGTGACGTTCCAGACCATATCAGTGACATCTCAGGGGGTGCAGACGGGTTAATGGGACTCCAAGTGGACTCCAAGCAAGACTTTGGACTTTCCGCAACCGGTTTAACAAAGGACACTTCCCATGAGGGATGCGTGGTGGTCAGGTCAACACACGACAGGTCCAGCGAGTCTGCCGACATGAGCTTTTGAAATTTTACCCTCTCATAGGGTGTGGAGGACTTGCCTTCCACCGGACTGCTCGGCCCGGTATTTAGGGTGTTGCCCGGGGAGAGGATGTTTTTGCTAAGAGCGACCAGAGGCGACAGAATATTCATCGTATAGTTCAGACGGGGTAAAAGTGTAGGGTTAGAGTCTGGATACTCAAGCACAACACCTTGACTTGGTTTCAGGAGAGGGTCAGATGAAACCACAGACACAGATATACTCTGATCTGTATAAAAGCCTTTGTCAAAATCTGACACTGATGTGCCCTCATAGCTCCTGGTCAGGTCTGAAAAATAAAATCTTTGTTCTTATTTACAGCCAAGAGCACATTAAGTGTTTTATATATATGAAGAAATTACCAGATCTGTCTGGTTCTGAATCCATGAGGAAGGCTTCAAGTTAATTGGATGCAGCTTGCATTTATAGCTGTGCCTGATGACGTCATTATATGTCATTCTCAAGATTGGTGTCTGAAAACCTTCTCACAAATTTGCATTAATCATATAATGTTGTTCATATATATGTGCGAGAATTTCAATCTATTACTGCAAACTATATGAGCGTATCTTAATTGAAATCCTGCTGCTACGTCACACATCGCTGCGCAGACAGGTCGACGTATGACGTCAAAGAACCGCGAGAACCCCGCGAAAGCTCGCGATACTGTGATCAAACGCGACTTTATTTGTAATCGCTTTAATAACCACTTTATTTAGTCATTATTATGTTGTTTTTATTCAACGATGTTTAGTTGTTTGTCTTCACACGGTGAAGTCACTTTGGATAAATATCTACAAAGTAAAATTATGTTGACCTTTGTATTGGGCATTTAATAAAAAAGGCAATGTCGCAACGCAGCTTAACAGAATATATTTTTATTTTATATCATAAACAAGATACAAAATGAAACCAGAGATAAAAAAGTATTTTTCGTCGTGTTAAAAAAAAGCGAGTTATTTGTGCTGGTGCGCGCGCATGTTGTGACGTCACCCGCGGGAAGGAGTGTGAAAAGAAGCGCGAGACAGAAAGTCGAGTGTGTGCGTTATTATATGATTGTGTGGACGTTATTAATAACATCACACAGGTTTGTGTACGTGTGTGTTTAAGCACGAACATCCTGCTGAACTTGTGTGTTATGAGCACGTTTAAACACATTGGAGAAATGTCGTATTGTGCGCGCGGGTAAGTACACAAAGTATTGTTGATTTCTTTAAATATGACATCATGTCATTTATGAGAGAAACTGTGTTAATAAACAGCAGAGAGAGCAGAAAGTGTGAGCTTTGAGAAATGTGAGGTTTAAACAGTCAGTTTGGCGCCTTTTGGAAGAAGAAAAGGAAGCTCGCGCATTAGCAGTCTGTTGTGTTTCATCTTAAATAATGTGACGTCATGCTGGGTTTATTTATGGTTTGGGAAATAAATATGCCACACATTTGAATGACATGAAGAGAATATTAGTAAACAAAAGAGTTTAGATCGAGAGTTATTGATTTATTATGACCTGATAAACAAACACAAGTGGTGTCAAGGGTTCATCAACACATTGTTGTCAGTGTTTGATGATGTGTGTCCTGTGTTTGTGTCAACAGAGAAGAAGAAGAAGAAGAAGAAGAAGACCCCATGTGTCAGGACACAGACTCGGATGTGGCTGACCAAAAGGATTGTGGGAAAGTTAAAGTCAAGTGGACTCAAGAGGAGGTATTGATTTTAACTTGAGTGACAAATGTGACGAATACAGCCAAGAATAATGACCCATGCTCAGATTTCATGCTCTACATTTAAACCATACAAAGTACACACACACACACACACACACCACTCCGTGAACGCACACACCACCCGTGAACGCACACACCATCCCGTGAACGCACGCACCACTCCGTGAAGGCACACACCAACCGTGAACACACACAGTAGTTAACACACAAAAACACGCCAACCATGAACGAACACAGCCGTGAACACACAAGCCGACAGTGCACACACACAGTAGTGAACACACACACCAACCGTGAACACACACAGTAGTGAACCCACATAGCAGTAAACACACTCACAGTAGTGAACGCACACACCACCCGTGAACGCACACACCACCCGTCAACGCACACACCATCCCGTGAATGCACACACCAACCGTGAACACACACACACACACACACAGTAGTTAACACACAAAAACACGCCAACCATGAACGAACACAGCCGTGAACACACAAGCCGACAGTGCACACACACAGTAGTGAACACACACACCAACCGTGAACACACACACAATAGTGAACACATACACACACCAACCGTGAACACACACAGTAGTGAACGCACACAGCAGTAAACACACTCACAGTAGTGAACGCACAGACCAACCGTGAACGCACACAGCAGTGAATACACTCACAAAAGTAAACACACACACGAATCGTGAACACTCTCACAGTAGGGTTCACACGCACACCAACCGTAAACGCATACACCAACAGTGAACCCACACAGCAGTGAACAAACACACCAACCGTGAACACACACACACACACACACACACACACACACACACACTCCAATAGTGCAAACACACAGTAGTGAACACACTCACAAAAGTTAACATGGGCACTAAGTCATGATATCGCCGGCCCGAGACTTGAACCCTCAACCCTAGGAGTCAAACCCTCTAACTGTGCGTTCACACCGAACACGCCGAATTTTCAATGTAAGCTGGCGAAGAGCGGCGCGGCGAGGCCAGCAGGAGCGTCGAGGGAGAGTTAAAATTAGTTTAACTTTATGCTAATGAGCTATGACGCGCTCGAGCAACAACGAATCAGGAAGCAGCAGGCGCTACACTTCAGAAGAGTCAAGAGAACACAGTCATGTAAACTTTAGTTCCGACCACATTAGTTCCCATGCAGAGGAGACGAGAAATTCATTATTACTTGTTTATTATATTAATATTTTCAGTTATACATGAACATAAACAGGGACACGAATTAATAGAGTGATGTTTGAATCAAAATGCCTGAAATCTTGAGGTTATTACACAAGTTTTCATTGTGTGTGTTTGTGTGCAAGAACACACAAAAGAGTGATGCTGGTGTAAAATGTTTAAGTTTATGATGATAAATTAACTTATAGTTTGTATTTAGTCAACACGTTTAATTAGTTTGCTTTGTGGTTCCTTTAAATAAAATTTAAAAAAAGAGCAAGCGTCGAAAAAAAAAAGAGCTCCAGCGGCGGAGGGAGGGCGGCGAGAGCGTCTCATGACGCTCCCACCGCGTGTGGTGTGAACGCACGGTAACCACCACTAGGCCATGACTTCCCCATAAAAATGTAAACAAAACCATTACTACGAATGGGGTTGGTTGCTATGGCCAAAATCTATTCATTATGGTTATTCAGCAAGAAAATAAAATTCTCAAACACTGTCTATACTCAATACTATGGAGATATAGCAAAATCTCAGTTTACACATTGTGTTTCTCAGGACGATAAACTGCGGAAACTGGTGCTGACGGTTGGACCGAATTATTGGAAATACATTGCAAGCCTTTTACCTGTAAATACTTCAGAATAATCTATTCAATATTCACAGTAATAATTTTAATCAAATAGACCGTTCTGTCTTCAACACTGATGCTTGTTTCTACAGAACCATTCAGAGCATCAGTGTCAGCATCGCTGGTTTAAAGTATTGGATCCAGACCTGGTCAAAGGACCTTGGACCAGAGAGGAAGATGAAAAGGTATAACACGCAGACAAGAGAAATAAACAAAAGGATATTTTCAAGGAATATTCCAATTTCTCAACATAGTAGCATCAGCTCTACTTTGCCATAGAAACATCACTGTAATGTAAAATTTAATGGCTTGAAAAACCCATGGACATTTTTATTGCATTTTTTGCTGGGTATGCTCTCCTCTTAGCATGTTTATAGTGTAACATCTATTAAAACACTATTGGAAACATGCAAAGTGAGTTCCAGCAGAAGAATAAATGCGTTTTACAGAAACCTTGAGAAATTGCAAAGTATCTGGAAATTCGTTGGTTAAAACCTTTTCAAATGAGTTGAATGTGTTGCGGTCAGGTGATTGAACTTGTGAAGAAGTATGGCAACAAGCAGTGGGCAACAGTGGCCAAGCACCTGAAAGGTCGTCTTGGAAAGCAGTGCAGAGAACGCTGGCACAACCACCTCAATCCAGATGTGAAGAAGTCTTCCTGGACTCCAGAGGAGGATCTCATAATCTTTAAGGCCCACTGTGTGCTTGGAAATCGCTGGGCAGAGATTGCCAAACTACTTCCTGGAAGGTAAGGATGTGTGATTGTCAACAATGTTATTTCTGGCAAAACTAATAAAAATGCTACACCCAGTCAATCAGATTAAAGCTTTTTGTTGCTTAATTATTTTTTCGAGGGGTAAATATTTGAAGTAGAGTAAATATATTGTTTTTCAGGACGGACAACGGAGTCAAAAACCACTGGAACTCAACCATCAAACGTAAAGTTGAAACAGGTTTTTATGCTGGAGTAGACACTACACTTCATATGATCCAACAAACAGATAATGACGATGATGAACCTGAAGAGGCCAATCAACCACAGGTATTTTTAGTCACATGTCCGAGTTTCTTTTAGAAAATTATGAGGGTTTTGACAGTTGGGAGGAAGATTCGTCTTGTGGAAGATAAACCCAGACGTCGACGTTCTTACTCTGGAAGCAGGTCAAGGTAAGTTGGGCTCTTAGCTCATTTGTTGTTCGTAATTTTTGCAGTTTGTTAATAAGGTTTTCTAAACACAGGTCACGCAGCAGACGTCGCTCTCGCAGCAGGAGCCGCAGGAGTTCACAAAGCCGATCCAGGTCTAGATCAAGGTAGAGATGACGCCTTATAAACTATAGTTAAATTGTTAGCGCGTATGTGTTGTGTAAATGTGTCCCATCTTTTTTAGGTCAAGGTCCCGCAGCAAGGACCGCTCTCGTTCCAGGTCCGGACGCAAATCCCGTTCTACATCAAGAAGAAAGTCCCACTCCAAGTCCCCGGGCAAGTCCCGCTCCAGAAAGTCCAAATCACGCAGCCGTTCCACTAGTCGCAAGTCCCGCTCGCGCTCTGATACACGCAAGTCCCGCTCAAAGAGTCGCTCTAAAGCAAAGTCCGAGAGAGATTCCCGAAGCCGATCTAAGGAGAAGTCCGTCAGTAAGAAGTCCCGAAGCCGCTCTGTCTCTCCAAGGGAAAATGGAAACGGGGAGCGAACAAAGTCTGCATCCCGTTCCCCGTCTCCTAAAGTGGATCGGCATCAGTCCGAGTCACCTGGCAAGCGTTCCCCATCTCGGTCCCCTTCCCGATCAAAGTCCCGTTCAAGGTCTCCTTCCCAAGACTAGTGTTGGCGATTTTATTCCAGAAAATTATATATTTCACAGCTCAGTGTTAAATTGGTTGTTCACCGCCTGTGGACTTTCAGCAAATGCTTAACGGCTGCATCCCAATGTAATATTGATTAACATGCCGTTTCAGATTTTAACATTGCATGAGAACTATTACAAATCAGATCCCCCACCTCCCCAATAGTCATTGAAGGCCCATTACTTGTTGCTGTAGTTTGAGGAAGATAGAACACTTCTAAACTTGATTGGATGGGTAGGAGCATTCGCAGCTGTCTGTCATGTGTTCAGATGTAATTGGCTACAAAAGGCTTCCTCACTGCTTAGTCATTTTTTTTCTTATTCAAGAGCTTTCTGTTTGTGCTTCTCCAAATTCTTGAATCGTTAGTGATGTGACTTGAAGTTTTATAAAGTGTGACACATTACTGCACTTTCAGACAGTTTAATTTTTAGGTGGGTTTTTGAATATTTTCCACTTTTAGTTTAATAAACATTTAATTGGTTTTCAATCCTGCTTCTTTTGTCGTCTTTTCTATCAAATCTTGCTCACAGTTTTTGAAAATCACTATTGAACTAAAGTTTCTGAACTCTCTTAATTATAATGAAGTTCCTTAATGTGTTATGGTATACTTTCAGGGAATGTGTGTGCATTCATTGATATTCTTCAAATATCTTGATTAATAGAGCACATCACAATACATGATTAATAACTTGCTAGTTATAAAGAAAAAACAAATGATTTATGTTATTTACTTTGCGAAAACACTATATTACTATCTAACTTTTTAGGGCCAGTTGGAAAGCCGGATTGGCCCCAAATAGAACACACTCCCAAAATTCCAGAAACTTCCACAGACATATACATACAAACATTTCTGTGTTCTATTATTAAACATCTTTATTAGAAAACGTTATTTTTACAAAAAGTCGTTTAAAATGTGATAAATGTTGTTCTATTTTTTTCTCCTAAAGTTGTAGAGAAAGAGGTTGTTTTTTTTAACGGTGGATGCACTTTTTGGCGAAAAGCTTTATCACTTACCTTCATAAACTAATGGAAATCAGACTGTTTTTGTCTTAAAGAAGAAAGTCTTGAAGGTAATTTAGGTGATTACGTTTAGAACATTTTGGAGTATACAGTTGTAATTTGTTCTGTAATCATGGCATTGTTTTTAAAAAAATATTAAAACTTTTACTAAGTGGTTGTCCTGCTACATCACTAAATAGACTAACGTTAGTTCAAAATGCATCTGCCAGGTTCTTACTAAATCCAGAAAATATCATCACATAACTTCCATATTAAAAACTGAACACTGGATACCCATGAAGGATCATTCTTTGAATGGTTTTAATCCCGCAAACTTATGTAAAGTGACGTGAGGTGTGGCCAAGTAGGGTGTCCCATACTTGGAATTTGTGCTCTGCATTGAACCCATCCCTGTGAACACACACACACACAGTGAACACACATACACTGTGAACACACACCCAGAGCAGTGGGCAACCATGCTGCGGCGGCGGTGGAGCAGTTTGGGGGAACGGCCTTGCTCAAGGGACTCACCTCGGTTGTGGTATCCCCTCTGTTACTGAGTCTAAAACCAGCGACCTTGGGCTGACGAGTCCAACAGTCCAACCACCCAGCCACAACTGCCCAACAGAGCTTTTATCACCCTTAACCTGCTCATATACAAGAATACAAAAATCCACCAAAGGGGGTAAAGCATTTTCAAATGTTGCACCTAAACTTTGGAATAGTTTTCCTGACACTGTTTGATGTTCAAACACAGTAACCCAGTTCAAATCTAGATTACATTTTTTTTCAATTGAGCATTCTTGGGGCACTCCTCCCGAGACAACAGATTTTGTCAGCGCCCAGAGAATCATTATGTGCCCTCCTATTCAAAACAATTCAGGATGATGGAGCTTAAAGACGATGAAGCCATACGAAATATCCCCAACACAAACTGCTTTATGAGTCCCATAACAACATTAAGGATAATATAAAATGCATCGCATTGTTTTTATTATTTTCTTTTATATTTCTTTTGTCGACTTAGCCTAGTTTAGAGAGGCTGCAGTTTTGCAGGAGGAGAACTGGTTTACCTGGCAGAGTATGGTTCCTTCAAAGTTTTCTTCTTTTGGGGTGGTTTTCCTCGCCACCGTTGGCAATAGCTACTCTTCTGCACTTCATTTTTAAAATCATTTAAGTGTCATAAAAAGATATGACCGTACAGCCTGCATGATATGTTACTTGTGTTTCGTTGTGTGTCATGTCGTGTGTGTTATTTTAACAAATGTAATGCAATATTTTTCGTGTACAGCTGAAAATATGAAATGTAAAAAGCGCTTTAGAAATAAAGTTGAGTTGACTGAACAATGAGAGCATGTTTAGCATGAGAAGCCGGCACACTTAACAGTGTCAAGCATTCAGCATATATGAGATGCAATGTTAATGGTTTAAAGTGTTTTTATTCTCACAATCAGATGTTACATTGCGTAAGAATGGCAAGACATTTATTCAAGGGCTTGATGGAGTATTCTGTCTTCCTGCCGTCTCTGTCTCTCTTTCTGCTTGGCAAAGTCCTCCTTGAAAGACCAAGGCATAAATTAAAAGAGCACATAAAATTGGATGAAAATGCAACCTTGATGTATTTCTTTTGAGCTTCACTATGTAGAGTTATATCTACAACAAGCTTGTTGTTAAAGTTCAATCGAAATGTTAAATATAAAATAGATTACATACCTTGGTTGAACCTGTTATTCTTGTTTATAAGCAGGTGTTTCATTGAAGGAGACTCAAAATATTTCTTTTGAAGAGCAAGGAGTCTTTCCATGTTCTCCTCCTTGGCTCTTCTTTTCGCCTTCTCTCTCTCTCTGATGTCCTTCAGTTTTTTAAATGGACTTAGGGAGAAACTTTTAGGCCGGGCTCCTTTATCTTCAGGCCTGCCTACGTCCTCTGTGAAAGGCAATACCGGAGTATAGAAGACAGAGAGATCCTCTGTGACCTCTTCAACCTCTTTCTCCATCCAGGCATATTTTGGCACAAGAGGCGGTGGACGTTCAACGATCTGAACTCTTTTGTCCACTCTTTTGGCCGACGGCAGAGGCAGAATTTCGATCTCTGGGTCGGTTGGAGAGGGCGTCCGGGTGTGAGAGGTCCCATCACTGAAGGGTTTCCTTGCACAACACGTTAAACTTTTAGGCCGGGCTCCTTTATCTTCAGGCCTGCCTACGTCCTCTGTGAAAGGCAATACCGGAGTATAGAAGACAGAGAGATCCTCTGTGACCTCTTCGACCTCTTTCTCCATCCAGGCATATTTTGGCACAAGAGGCGGTGGACGTTCAACGATCTGAACTCTTTTGTCCACTCTTTTGGCCGACGGCAGAGGCAGAATTTCGATCTCTGGGTCGGTTGGAGAGGGCGTCCGGGTGTGAGAGGTCCCATCACTGAAGGGTTTCCTTGCACAACACGTTAAACTTTTAGGCCGGGCTCCTTTATCTTCAGGCCTGCCTACGTCCTCTGTGAAAGGCAATACCGGAGTATAGAAGACAGAGAGATCCTCTGTGACCTCTTCGACCTCTTTCTCCATCCAGGCATATTTTGGCACAAGAGGCGGTGGACGTTCAACGATCTGAACTCTTTTGTCCACTCTTTTGGCCGACGGCAGAGGCAGAATTTCGATCTCTGGGTCGGTTGGAGAGGGCGTCCGGGTGTGAGAGGTCCCATCACTGAAGGGTTTCCTTGCACAACACGTTAAACTTTTAGGCCGGGCTCCTTTATCTTCAGGCCTGCCTACGTCCTCTGTGAAAGGCAATACCGGAGTATAGAAGACAGAGAGATCCTCTGTGACCTCTTCGACCTCTTTCTCCATCCAGGCATATTTTGGCACAAGAGGCGGTGGACGTTCAACGATCTGAACTCTTTTGTCCACTCTTTTGGCCGACGGCAGAGGCAGAATTTCGATCTCTGGGTCGGTTGGAGAGGGCGTTCGGGTGTGAGAGGTCCCATCACTGAAGGGTTTCCTCGCCGTCTTGTCCTGCCGTTTGGGAAATTTCTCCATGACTTCAGCGATGTCAAACAGTTCAGCCCACTGACGCTGAAATAAATCCAATTCAAAAAATATCAGCAACATTATTTTCAGTGTAACATTCACATTTGTTGTTGATCATTTAAATCAACGCAACAGTTTTTATCACAATGTCGCTGCTTTCACATTACACCAACAAAACAAGAATCAATGTATGGTTTTACTTCTTTCAATAGCAAAGACACATTTCATCATTTTTTTGTGTGCTATTGTCAACACTTTCTAGAAATGTGTTACTTTTTTCCCTACACAAACAGCACACTTTAAACTATGCACAATAAAAGATAATAAAATATATTTTACAGACCATTGACAATCACAACATGACAACTGGCGTTTGTTAATATTAAATAAAATGTTTAAAAACTAATTTTATATATTTTATAATTAATACACACCAATTTTACCACAACGTGTCGGGAGGTCTACTTACATCTAGGTATGTAAAGAAGTAAAATATGACTTTTGAATAAATATGTTTATTTTTCATATTCTGTTGCTACGGAGAAGGCGCCCTTAGTTACGGTTGTGTTGTCAAGCAGTACCCACAATGCACCGGGAGAGGGCGCGTAAACATGGCGGCTTCTGCGGTAACGTTTGCTCGTTTCTAAGCGTTTACATTTTACGACAGAATAAACGTTTAGACGTCACAGAACATTCATTATTGTTCGAGTAAGTGGAAAACAAACGTGTTCAGTGTTATTCTCAAGCTTAGCCACTTTTGACAAGTTTGGTATAGGCACATTGAATGCTGCTTTATTCACTCAGTCCTCTGTTTTTCAGCCTCAGGTTCTGATGGGGATACAGTGACTCCACACCTGCAGTAACATGGACAGAGATCCGAGAAATGTGATTGTATTCAACTCATCCAAACGAGAGGTGTTCACAGTGAACTCTGGATATAAAGCCCTGCAGAAGAAACTAAGAGCACAATGGAAGATCCAAAGGTAAACCAGGACTCATGGGCACACATGGAAAGGAATAACATATACATGTCATCATAAAGAATGCATTGTTTGTGTGTTATGGTATACATGCATGTCTCATAGCATCAAAGATGAGCTCACGCCGGAGAAACTACAGGGAGTAAAGCTGTGGATCACTACAGGTCCTCGAGACAAGTTCACTTTGGCTGAGGTGAGAATGTGTGACGTGTGTTTCCACCACAGATTCCATCACAGGCCCCGGTGCTTCATCGTGACTTTATTTGCTGTTTTATTCAGCTGGAAGTTCTCAAGCAATATCGAGACGGCGGTGGAAGTATTCTCGTGATGCTCTGAGAAGGAGGAGAAGTGAAGTACGAGACAAATATCAACTTTCTACTGGAAGAATTTGGCATCATGGTCAACAGCGGTGAGTGTACAGAGCCTCGGGTTGGCAAGCGTTCGTCTCTGGACGTTCCCTGTCCAGCGACCATTAAAAGCTCTAAAAAAGATGTCCTTCAAGTTCCAAACCTATACACGCTTTTGTTAAAGGAAGTTATTTGAAAGAATGACAATTCTGGGGCACCCTTCACTGCTATGGAAGAAAAGCTGATTGTATTGTTTCTTGTTCTGATGAAGGGTTTGGAGAAATAAACAATGAAAATGTGTTTCCTCTATGGTAGGCAGCGGCGTCCTGCAAATCTTGATCTCTTTCATTCTTCTGAATATCTTCCTTTGTGTCATAGGATGTATGTAATCATAGTGTGTCATTCAAGTATTGTTGGTTTATTTTGATGTGTTGTTGCATTTTCAGATGAGAAACGTCTATTATTAATACTTTCATCCCCAAGAAGCGCTTGTGTCCAATGGTGTGCTGAACAGGTTTGTGTCTTTACTTTAGGCTACACCTAACTCACTAACTCACTTCTTTTCTAACTACTCACTCTATCAAAAAAAAAAAAAAAAATCTTTTGTAACTTCTCTCTCTGTGTAACTCGGTAGCATTGTTGTTGCACTTGTTCACCTATTGTTGTATCGGCTATTTACCGCTTCATTGTCTCCTCGACTATTGTAAGTCGCTTTGGATAAAAGCGTCTGCTAAATGACTAAATGTAAATGTAAATGTACTTTAACAGTGGTCGATTTCTAGAATGACAGTTAAATTAAGTTAAACAAACCCTAAGTTCATACAAAATGACCTTACATTTCTTGTCATACTGAATGTTATTTGTACTTGTGTTATTAAAAACAATCAGCTTTTTTTGTGCTTTGATTCAAATGAGGAGAAAAAAACTTTCATATCAATAAATAGTATGTTAAATAAATTAAATGAACCACAAAGTAAATAATTAATAAAATATATTACTGAAACAGTCTAAAAATATTTATTTATTATATTTATGCATTTTCATTGCTTTTTTTTGTATTTGTGTATTTTTTTGTTTATATGTATCAGATATCATTTCATATTATAGTCTTTTTTTTAGAACAATGTAAACAATTAGTTTTTCTCTTCTTCAGAGAGATAAGTCGTGCAGCTGGCAAAGTGTCTACAGGGGTCATTGATGAAGAAAACACAGGAAACAATTCACAGTAAGCCTGAGCAAATTCTCATAAACATCTTTTTATGTCGTATAAATCTATATTAATGTAGGCCATATTTATTTTTCATGAAGCTTCCTCAGTTTGTTTTTGTATGATTTCACAGAGCACTTACATTCGTTTACCCTTATGGAGCCACGTTAAATGTGATGAAGCCTGCTGTTGCCGTCCTGTCCACCGGCTCTGTGTGCTTTCCACTCAATAGACCTGTTCTTGCATTCCATCATGCCAAGGTGGGTTCAGTCAACATGATCATGGATGACCTCAAATAAATCAAGAACCTTGTTAAATACTTATCTAATTCCTGATTCATTTTGTTGAATTCTGGAAGAATTCTGGCAAGTTGGCAGTTCTAGGCTCATGTCACATGTTTAGTGACCAGTACCTGGACAAAGAGGAGAACAGTAAAATAATGGTAAGATTTACAGTTAACAGTCATGTTGGCTACGGCTTATGTTTTCCATATGTACTTGTGTATTATAGCAAGTTAACACAGACAATCAAAATTAAAGAAACATTTAGGTTGTTTTGGAATGTATGATGATAAAAATGTGTTGTGTTCCAGGATGTGGTTTTCCAGTGGCTTACAACAGATAACATTCATCTTAACCAGATAGATGCAGAAGACCCAGAGGTACCAACTTGCAAAAACATTTTACATAATCAGTTCTATATGTTTACAGTAGTCATGATAAAGTTACATAATTAACTAATTTAACAAGAGACATTTTTTAATGAACGTAACACAATTAGTCTTTTGATGCCCTTTTGTAAAATTCAATGAATGAAGATTGTATGGCAGTGTTTGGTCTTTGCTTCTGTATTTGTGAGCTTTATGATATATTTGCGACAGGTCAAAGGTCACACCCGTGTCAACTCAAGTCTCTCGTTAATGCATGAACAGACCACTGTTCCCTTAAAGACAATATATGTGACCTTGTGGTTTACTTTTATGAAGGATAGTATCTGTGATTCCTGTGACCTATGCATTGCTAAGATTATTATCTACTGGACATTTAAAATCAGTCCTGAGAAGGTCTGTAGAGGGTTGCATGTAAGTTCCAGGTCTGAAACCGCTTCGGAGGTCCATCAGTGAGTGGGTTATGAAACAACCTTGTCTTTGTTCTGACCAGATCACAGATTACACCATGCTTCCAGACACAGGCTGTCTGTCCGAAAGACTGAGGGTCTGTCTGCAGGAGGGAGACGAGACCCCGCGAGACTTCACTTCTCTGTTCGACGCATCACTTCTAAAGCTGCACACAAACACTCTTCCCTCGGTCATTGAGTAAGAACCTGCTTCAGCCTTTTCATTTTTCAATATTTATGATTATCTTTATTTTAAATTCATTGACACGCTTATTGTTATATTTCTATTTTAGTGCCTACAAGCAGTTGAATGTCAAACATGAACCTTTGCAACTAATCACACCACAGTTTGAAACTCCTCTGCCAACTTTGCAACCGGCTGTGAGTTTGTTTCCTGCAGTACTGCAAACATTTGTGCTTAGTTGTTAGAGTCTTGAGTGACAAATACATGTAAACAGCTTTGTCAGTATTAAATGACTTTCTTCAACTTTGAATTTTCTTTTCTGCTAGGGGAAAGTATGGAAGGGTGGAAAAATGATATTACTAAAAGGTTGTAATGGGCTGCGATTGTTTTATTCATGTACATTTACATTGTTTTCCGGGATATATTCTTTCTGTGGTAGTCATATTACAGAAGAGTAGCCAATCAGATGAATTGATGTCATCATTGTTTTAAATCTGTTTGCAATTTAAACATATCCCATCACCTTATTTCTACACAATGTAAGTGGCTGAGTAAGCTCCTAAACTGTGGGTTTGTGAGCCTTGATAACAAATAAATCATGCTGTTATTACAGCAAAATGTATTTTATTAGGGTTCAGTAGATAACACTGATATAAAGTCCTCATGTTTTTTTAATAAGACCTTTTGTTCCGTTTAGGTGTTTCAGCCGGCTTTTCGGGACCTGCCACCACCCATGCTTGACCTCTTCGACCTCGACGAGACATTTTCCTCTGAGAAAGTCAGACTTGCTCAGCTCTCCAATAAATGTGAGTTTGGGTCATGGTGGTGTTTTTAAAGTTCTCAGGTTGTTTTGGATGTGTAGCGTACACAAAGATTATGTTCCCAAACAGACCTAATATTATACTCAAAAAAATGAATCAAGCAATGTTAATAAAAAAAATCTATTTTTTTCGGTGCAACCCTACAGTCTCCTCCGCAGTGTGATTTTATGTTATGAAATGTAATTTTTGCCCAGGTACTGATGATGATCTTGAGTTCTATGTGCGTAAGTGTGGAGACATCTTGGGAGTAACAGGCAATTTAGACAAGGACAACAGAGATGCAAAGCACATACTGGAACATGTCTTCTTTCAGGTGGTGGAGTTCAAGAAGCTTAATGAAGTAGGTCCAACATCTCCATCCTAACTCATTTATTTGCTTAGATTAAATCGAGATTTTAATTTAGTCCTGTCTTCCTTCTTTTCTTAAGGAGCATGATATTGATACAACAGAACCACGGTTCATGTTCTGAAGTCTGTGGGTAATGTGGCAATGATCAGTTTTAGGAAGAACTGTTTGTGTATATACATATAGCTACTAAAAGCGTTATATGCATAGCGTTCAGTTACTGTTTTAGTGCAAGAAACATGTGTTTTACCTGAATTCATTCTCTCTTTGTCAATAAATATATTAAGATTTTCCATACCAATGTTTTAAAGCTGAACAACTGTATCTCTTTTGAAGTCTGGAAATACATTTTCAACACTTTCTGTGTCCCTAATTTAGTTTTAAAATTTTAGACATTATTGTTTGACTCATGTAAGCATGGATCGAATTCATTTTATTAAAGAATAAATGGAGTTTGGATTCATATGAAGATGAAGTCAGTAGCCTACATTTTCGCAGAGAATGTATTGGTATTTTTATACCATTTCTGTCAACGTTTCTTGTGGTCAGTTTATACGATCCATTAATGATAGTTAAATGTAATTTAACAGTTTCTACATTTGAATTGCACTTCAATTTATTTTAACATGCGAAAGAATACACATTAATAAAACACATTAACATGTGTGTCGATACTGTAAAGCATCATGTGACCTGCCAAAAGAAGAAACATAAAGTGGATAAATGATATTCATCACTCATGAACAGAAAGTAAACATACATACCCAAAAAATCAAATCCCCAGATTGGACAAACTCTGCTGTTCATCTCTAAGTTCTGAGATGGAAGGAACTTTACCAGATTGCACCATTTCTTTCCACGAACGCTGGAGCTCTTCTGAAGGATGCGGTCGAGGTGACGTTCCAGACCATATCAGTGACATCTCAGGGGGTGCAGACGGGTTAATGGGACTCCAAGTGGACTCCAAGCAAGACTTTGGACTTTCCGCAACCGGTTTAACAAAGGACACTTCCCATGAGGGATGCGTGGTGGTCAGGTCAACACACGACAGGTCCAGCGAGTCTGCCGACATGAGCTTTTGAAATTTTACCCTCTCATAGGGTGTGGAGGACTTGCCTTCCACCGGACTGCTCGGCCCGGTATTTAGGGTGTTGCCCGGGGAGAGGATGTTTTTGCTAAGAGCGACGTGAGGCGACAGAATATTCATTGTATAGTTCAGACGGGGTAAAAGTGTAGGGTTAGAGTCTGGATACTCAAGCACAACACCTTGACTTGGTTTCAGGAGAGGGTCAGATGAAACCACAGACACAGATATACTCTGATCTGTATAAAAGCCTTTGTCAAAATCTGACACTGATGTGCCCTCATAGCTCCTGGTCAGGTCTGAAAAATAAAATCTTTGTTCTTATTTACAGCCAAGAGCACATTAAGTGTTTTATATATATGAAGAAATTACCAGATCTGTCTGGTTCTGAATCCATGAGGAAGGCTTCAAGTTAATTGGATGCAGCTTGCATTTATAGCTGTGCCTGATGACGTCATTATATGTCATTCTCAAGATTGGTGTCTGAAAACCTTCTCACAAATTTGCATTAATCATATAATGTTGTTCATATATATGTGCGAGAATTTCAATATATTACTGCAAACTACATGAGCGTATCTTAATTGAAATCCTGCTGCTACGTCACACATCGCTGCGCAGACAGGTCGACGTATGACGTCAAAGAACCGCGAGAACCCCGCGAAAGCTCGCGATACTGTGATCAAACGCGACTTTATTTGTAATCGCTTTAATAACCACTTTATTTAGTCATTATTATGTTGTTTTTATTCAACGATGTTTAGTTGTTTGTCTTCACACGGTGAAGTCACTTTGGATAAATATCTACAAAGTAAAATTATGTTGACCTTTGTATTGGGCATTTAATAAAAAAGGCAATGTCGCAACGCAGCTTAACAGAATATATTTTTATTTTATATCATAAACAAGATACAAAATGAAACCAGAGATAAAAAAGTATTTTTCGTCGTGTTAAAAAAAAGCGAGTTATTTGTGCTGGTGCGCGCGCATGTTGTGACGTCACCCGCGGGAATGAGTGTGAAAAGAAGCGCGAGACAGAAAGTCGAGTGTGTGCGTTATTATATGATTGTGTGGACGTTATTAATAACATCACACAGGTTTGTGTACGTGTGTGTTTAAGCACGAACATCCTGCTGAACTTGTGTGTTATGAGCACGTTTAAACACATTGGAGAAATGTCGTATTGTGCGCGCGGGTAAGTACACAAAGTATTGTTGATTTCTTTAAATATGACATCATGTCATTTATGAGAGAAACTGTGTTAATAAACAGCAGAGAGAGCAGAAAGTGTGAGCTTTGAGAAATGTGAGGTTTAAACAGTCAGTTTGGCGCCTTTTGGAAGAAGAAAAGGAAGCTCGCGCATTAGCAGTCTGTTGTGTTTCATCTTAAATAATGTGACGTCATGCTGGGTTTATTTATGGTTTGGGAAATAAATATGCCACACATTTGAATGACATGAAGAGAATATTAGTAAACAAAAGAGTTTAGATCGAGAGTTATTGATTTATTATGACCTGATAAACAAACACAAGTGGTGTCAAGGGTTCATCAACACATTGTTGTCAGTGTTTGATGATGTGTGTTCTGTGTTTGTGTCAACAGAGAAGAAGAAGAAGAAGAAGAAGACCCCATGTGTCAGGACACAGACTCGGATGTGGCTGACCAAAAGGATTGTGGGAAAGTTAAAGTCAAGTGGACTCAAGAGGAGGTATTGATTTTAACTTGAGTGACAAATGTGACGAATACAGCCAAGAATAATGACCCATGCTCAGATTTCATGCTCTACATTTAAACCATACAAAGTACACACACACACAAACACACCACTCCGTGAACGCACACACCACCCGTGAACGCACACACCATCCCGTGAACGCACGCACCACTCCGTGAAGGCACACACCAACCGTGAACACACACAGTAGTTAACACACAAAAACACGCCAACCATGAACGAACACAGCCGTGAACACACAAGCCGACAGTGCACACACACAGTAGTGAACACACACACCAACCGTGAATGCACATACAAACCGTGAACACACACACAATACTGAACACATACACACACCAACCGTGAACACACACAGTAGTGAACGCACATAGCAGTAAACACACTCACAGTAGTGAACGCACACACCACCCGTGAACGCACACACCACCCGTCAACGCACACACCATCCCGTGAATGCACACACCAACCGTGAACACACACACACACACACACAGTAGTTAACACACAAAAACACGCCAACCATGAACGAACACAGCCGTGAACACACAAGCCGACAGTGCACACACACAGTAGTGAACACACACACCAACCGTGAACACACACACAATAGTGAACACATACACACACCAACCGTGAACACACACAGTAGTGAACGCACACAGCAGTAAACACACTCACAGTAGTGAACGCACAGACCAACCGTGAACGCACACAGCAGTGAATACACTCACAAAAGTAAACACACACACGAATCGTGAACACTCTCACAGTAGGGTTCACACGCACACCAACCGTAAACGCATACACCAACAGTGAACCCACACAGCAGTGAACAAACACACCAACCGTGAACACACACACACACACACACACACACACACACACACACACACACACACTCCAATAGTGCAAACACACAGTAGTGAACACACTCACAAAAGTTAACATGGGCACTAAGTCATGATATCGCCGGCCCGAGACTTGAACCCTCAACCCTAGGAGTCAAACCCTCTAACTGTGCGTTCACACCGAACACGCCGAATTTTCAATGTAAGCTGGCGAAGAGCGGCGCGGCGAGGCCAGCAGGAGCGTCGAGGGAGAGTTAAAATTAGTTTAACTTTATGCTAATGAGCTATGACGCGCTCGAGCAACAACGAATCAGGAAGCAGCAGGCGCTACACTTCAGAAGAGTCAAGAGAACACAGTCATGTAAACTTTAGTTCCGACCACATTAGTTCCCATGCAGAGGAGACGAGAAATTCATTATTACTTGTTTATTATATTAATATTTTCAGTTATACATGAACATAAACAGGGACACGAATTAATAGAGTGATGTTTGAATCAAAATGCCTGAAATCTTGAGGTTATTACACAAGTTTTCATTGTGTGTGTTTGTGTGCAAGAACACACAAAAGAGTGATGCTGGTGTAAAATGTTTAAGTTTATGATGATAAATTAACTTATAGTTTGTATTTAGTCAACACGTTTAATTAGTTTGCTTTGTGGTTCCTTTAAATAAAATTTAAAAAAAGAGCAAGCGTCGAAAAAAAAAAGAGCTCCAGCGGCGGAGGGAGGGCGGCGAGAGCGTCTCATGACGCTCCCACCGCGTGTGGTGTGAACGCACGGTAACCACCACTAGGCCATGACTTCCCCATAAAAATGTAAACAAAACCATTACTACGAATGGGGTTGGTTGCTATGGCCAAAATCTATTCATTATGGTTATTCAGCAAGAAAATAAAATTCTCAAACACTGTCTATACTCAATACTATGGAGATATAGCAAAATCTCAGTTTACACATTGTGTTTCTCAGGACGATAAACTGCGGAAACTGGTGCTGACGGTTGGACCGAATTATTGGAAATACATTGCAAGCCTTTTACCTGTAAATACTTCAGAATAATCTATTCAATATTCACAGTAATAATTTTAATCAAATAGACCGTTCTGTCTTCAACACTGATGCTTGTTTCTACAGAACCATTCAGAGCATCAGTGTCAGCATCGCTGGTTTAAAGTATTGGATCCAGACCTGGTCAAAGGACCTTGGACCAGAGAGGAAGATGAAAAGGTATAACACGCAGACAAGAGAAATAAACAAAAGGATATTTTCAAGGAATATTCCAATTTCTCAACATAGTAGCATCAGCTCTACTTTGCCATAGAAACATCACTGTAATGTAAAATTTAATGGCTTGAAAAACCCATGGACATTTTTATTGCATTTTTTGCTGGGTATGCTCTCCTCTTAGCATGTTTATAGTGTAACATCTATTAAAACACTATTGGAAACATGCAAAGTGAGTTCCAGCAGAAGAATAAATGCGTTTTACAGAAACCTTGAGAAATTGCAAAGTATCTGGAAATTCGTTGGTTAAAACCTTTTCAAATGAGTTGAATGTGTTGCGGTCAGGTGATTGAACTTGTGAAGAAGTATGGCAACAAGCAGTGGGCAACAGTGGCCAAGCACCTGAAAGGTCGTCTTGGAAAGCAGTGCAGAGAACGCTGGCACAACCACCTCAATCCAGATGTGAAGAAGTCTTCCTGGACTCCAGAGGAGGATCTCATAATCTTTAAGGCCCACTGTGTGCTTGGAAATCGCTGGGCAGAGATTGCCAAACTACTTCCTGGAAGGTAAGGATGTGTGATTGTCAACAATGTTATTTCTGGCAAAACTAATAAAAATGCTACACCCAGTCAATCAGATTAAAGCTTTTTGTTGCTTAATTATTTTTTCGAGGGGTAAATATTTGAAGTAGAGTAAATATATTGTTTTTCAGGACGGACAACGGAGTCAAAAACCACTGGAACTCAACCATCAAACGTAAAGTTGAAACAGGTTTTTATGCTGGAGTAGACACTACACTTCATATGATCCAACAAACAGATAATGACGATGATGAACCTGAAGAGGCCAATCAACCACAGGTATTTTTAGTCACATGTCCGAGTTTCTTTTAGAAAATTATGAGGGTTTTGACAGTTTTTTTTTTTTTATAGGTGGAGCTCTGTTATGATGATGCTAATGAGGGACCATCAGTCCAGATTATTAAGAGGGTATGAGAACATCTCAAGTATCATCATGTTATCTCAACATAACTACAACATCTCACAGGAAAATGTTTTAAACAAATGGCATTTCTTACACTGTTTCTCATTTACAGGACCCTGACGAAAATGAAAACAACAGCATTGCTACCAAAACAGCATCTCCCAAAACACCCAAAGCTCCTAAAACCCCTGGAAGTGAAGCAGATGTGTCTGGAGATCCTAACGTCTCAACCTGGGTCATGGACAGCTCGGGTTTTCTCTCGCCCTCGGCTGCTCCCATGCTCAAGGAGGTGATGGAGCTCATGGATGGGGTATGTCCTTAAAACACGTATGATTTGTTGTCACTGATCTTGGTTTGAATTGTTTAGAAGGTTTTGGAGAGAACATAAAGAGCGCATACAAATAGGTTTCAATCAAATCTTAAAGTAGCTTCTCTTTAAGTGTTGGCTTTTGGAGCTTGGTGTGTTGTTTTTAATAAAAATGATTTTCCTCATCTTAAAGGACCTTGAAGGCTGGTGTACAATGTCAGACTTTGATCTGCCAGAGGAGAGCCAGAGTTCAGATCTCCTGCAGTTCCGGCTGGAGGGAAGCACCTTACAGGAGCTCAGCAAGGGTAATAAAGACGAACTCATCCCCATTTCACCGGGCGGGGCAACACCACCGTCAATCTTGAATCGGCGAAGTCGTCGGCGAATCGCTCTTTCACCAGACCCAAATGACTCCATGACCCCAAAGAGCACACCAGTGAAAATCCTGCCCTTCTCTCCTTCACAGGTACAATCAGACATGAAACAAATCTCAAAATAATTTATGTCTGCTTATGTTTATAAACTCTTAATGTTCTTTACAGTTCCTCAATATGTGGACCAAGCAGGACACTCTTGACCTGGAGAATCCTTCACTTACATCTACTCCTGTGTGCAGTCAGAAAGCCATAGTCACAACCCCTCTTCACCGTGATAAAACCCCACTCACTCAGAAGGAAAACTCTCTGTGCGTTTCCAAATCCTCTGCTTTCACTTCAAACCTCTTCCACTAACCTTCTTCATTTCCTGACACTTTTTTTTTTGTCCTTATAGGTTTATCACACCAAATCACAAGTCTGATCTGGACACAACTCCACGAACACCAACTCCATTTAAAAATGCCATGGAGAAATACGGCCCCTTGAGGCCACTGGTAATATAAATTACAATTGGTTCTTATTTCTACTGATGATACTGTTATATCCTGATAGCCATTTTGTTTTGCTGAAGCCTCAGACCCCAAATCTGGAGGAGGATCTTAAAGAAGTGTTGCGCAGCGAGGCAGGCATTGAACTGATTGTAGAGGATGGAACTCCTATTGAGAAGAAACGTAAACAAGTGGTAAGATGGTGTATTTAAACCCTATCATGTTACACTTATATGAAATTTGCATTAAGCAAGTGTCAAACTTTTTCTAATTGTTTCAGCTCACACTGTTGTTTATGGCTGTTTTACTTATTTGTGCTACATTTTCCACTGGAATATAGTTATGTTATTTAATTGCTTGTTTGATATTTTCAAATCAATCAACAGCATCGACCTCCTATGAAGAAAGTGCGTAAATCTTTGGCTCTTGATGTCATTGACTGCAGTGACAGCTTTACTGCCCGCAAACTACACTCTCAACCCTCAGTTAAATCAAATTCAAAGGTACCAAAATAAGACGTGTATAACAATCCATTTGATCAATATAACTGTATGCATTATAAATCATTTTGTTTTCTATTTTAGGTTCGAACAGCACAGTCTCTTCATCCAGCAATAAAAGAGGACAATGTATTGGATCAGGGATTTATTCTTGGACCGAATGAAAGTGAACAAGCCACCAAATGTGTGCCTTCAGATTGGAAATCAGTTTCTCCGTTGCCTGTAAGTGCTTTTAGGTCACAGAATGCAGTGGCATGTTTTCAGTTTTATTCTTTTATTAACACACATTCACTTCTCATTTAGGGTATAGAGGTGTATATGAGGAGCATCTACAGTGATTCATGTCATTTAAATTGCTGTTATATAAAATTGTTTTCTCCTTTCTAGATGTCTCCAGCTTGGGAGACAGTTGTATGTGGCCGGACAAAAGACCAACTAATCATGACTGAGAAAGCAAGACGTTACCTTCGCTCTTTAAAGTGCCATGCCCCGAGCCGAGCCCTCATACTCTCCTGATCAACACTCACATCTAGCCCTGAAGCTTCCTTAAAAATCATCATTCCAGAAATAATGTTGACATTTTCGTTTGACTTAAGTGTAAATGTCATCTGTTAAAATAATGATTGTTACAGGCTTGTATTGATAAAGACTTTAACGCTGAGAATGCTCTGATTTAGTTTTCTATGGAATGTTTTTACATACGTCTTACTCTGGGAAAATAAGGCGTTTTTCAGCTCATGTGGTCATCTAGTTGTACATACAGTTTGTGTACATTTAATATGGTAGATGTTTTTCTGTCTGCCTTGCATTCAGAAAGTGTTAGGAAGTATCTAATTGAACTTTTTTAAAAACTGAAGTTTTAGGATCAAAAGGACCGCATAACTGTGGTGCCTTATTAAATAATATGCACATAAAATGTTAATTATTCATATGCAATGTAAAAAAAATAAAAGGCTGTCAAATCCTTCTGGGTTTTATGTCTTGCAAGACACTTGCCACTTTATTCATTTTATTAACTGTATAATAGGTCCTGTTTGAAACCTTAAATGATCATGGTTATATTCAGGAAATCTGAGAACCATTCTTGTTTACATGTCTAAATTTGAATCCAGAATTTTTCTTAATGACCCCTGATAGTGTGACAAATGATGTTGAGGTTAATTTGTTTACAGTTGAGTTAAATAATGCCCAGATCATTTGCTTCCCAGATGGAGATCATTGCAGCCAAGAGATCTACAGTAGGGTGAACTCTAAAAAACTGAAGCATATAGCAGGAATGAACCAGTAACCTTTCATATTTATTGGTAAATAAATGCTGCTACATTTACAAAAGGTAGAAAATTAAAGGCAAACATTGACATACAACAGAATGTACAGAACATGAAAAAAAATAAACATTCTAGAAATGTGATTTCATTTTTAAGATGTCAGCATTAGTCTCTAGAACAATGCTTTCAATCCGCTTGTTGTACTGCTCCAAGGTAGTCAGGAGATTTTCATAAATCTCCTAAATAAGAAAAACAACACTGTAAAACCAAATACAGTCATATTTAAAAAAAAAAACTAAACCTTGAATCATTACAAGTGAAGCTTACCTGGGCTTTCTGAGTCTGCTGGTTACATTTCTCTCTCAGCTTCTGCATCTTTTCCTTGAACTGTTTGGTTTCACGGTTGGTTTCTTCAATTAATTTCACCACTTCCTCACGTTTCTCATGGATTTTGTCATATTGCCTGAGTGAAGTAAAACAGAGCTCCTTCATATTTCTACAAACGCAGTCCTGCATTAATTATTTTGTAGGGGTGTTTTGAATATTCAAGTGAGGGGAAACGTCAAATAGAAAACCGTTCAATTGTTCACATTCAGATTACTGTTCCCTCACCCATATATATTTTTGACTTGCTGATCTTTCACTTCTTTCTTCTTCTGTCGGCGAATTTGTTGCTTGGACTCTTTGTCGAGTTTCATGGCTAGTGCTCTCTTCAGCTGTCCCTCCTCAGTGCTCAAACTCCTCAACTCTTTCTGCAGAGCTTCATTCATAGCTGCTAAGTCCTGAACCTGGATCAGTAATATACAGTATACAGTGTTACATTAACTAGTTCATAAATTACTGAAACGTCATGATGGGCACATTTTAAGAGTTTAACACTCAAATCATCAAACAGATAACATTTGAGAAATGCAATAATCTACATCAAATAACATCGGATATTGACTGAATGCATGGTAATTTCCTGTAATATGAGAGCTGTACTGGCTATAAAGCAAAAAAAGGATGGTTTTGCTATGAAAACAACACAGAGACATACAACTCCTATTATTGTAGAGCTAAAGAACGTCCTGTGCATATGGTCAACAAGATCAGGGAATACACTTCAGGACATTAAACTTATTAGACATTTTCTGTGCACCTTCTCTTTCTGCTGGTTAGTTAGACACATGCTGTTCTGCAGGTCCTGAAGCTGTTTGAGAACAATCTGAATCTCCGCCTCCACCTGTCCAGCACACTGTACAAGCATCTGAAGCTCCACCAGCCTCTCATCAGCCAGATCCTGTCATATCAAACACAAGATCAGTCTGAAAACCAAACACATGTAGTATCTATCTATATCACGTTCCATATACAAGTAACGGACAGGTGTAGCACATGTTCATTATACATACTTTGGACAATTTGATGTTTTTCACGTTCTCTTTCATCCTTTCCATCTCATTTCTGAGCTCTTCTGGTGACTCCACGATTTGGGACTTGAGCCTGACTATCTCATCTTTCAGTGTGGTCACTTCCACTCTCCTTTGACTCTGAACAGTACACAACATGGGTCACACACAGACATGACATGAATTTTTCAATAGCAGGATGTAAAAGACTAATACAAACCAGTTTCTGGGATAATTCGGCGATTTCCGTCTTGCACTGTGCCACCTTTTCATTTATTGCGCTCTAAAATAAATAAAATACAGAATGTGAGATGAAAAGAAAATGCATGCAGGGTTAGGAGTCACAAACATAAATGTGTTTTATTTCTGCAAAATATAGAATCTGCCACATATAAACATACAACGCTAGACATGTTTTTAAAGTAATAAAATGATTTGCGTTGATTGCTTCGTTCTTATTCAATTATATATAAAGTATTCTAGCTCACCACATCCTGATACTCATGTTGTGTGTTTGTTGTCAGCTCTGCCAGGGCAGAAGCCAGCTCTTTAGCCTCTGCCTGCTGTTCTGGTGGTATGATACTGCACAGAGTAAACACATCTCATACATTAATAAGCTCAAATAAAGCTAGTACAGGGCAAATTCTTTATTTACTTACGAGAGTTTCTCAATCTTCTTTTCAGCTTCCTTTATTTCTCTTGTGTATGCCTGAAGTCTGTCCATATCTGACCTCTGGAAAAAACAAAACCTCTTCAATTCAACTGAGAAAACTGAAAGATGTGGTTTTGTAGAATTAAAACCATAATCGCCACACCATTATTCTCTACATTTATTTTAGATAGTAAATAATCAGCGAGCCTAACTGGTTAAATTTTAATACATATAACATACATATTAGCATAATTCGTTACTTTAAATATAAATGAAAAACATTCTCTTACAAAACTCTGTTGGTGGGAACCAACTAAATCCAATCTCTGCTTTCTGAAATGCAGGAAGTTCAGGATTGCGCTCAGTATGGTCATTGTTCGCTTAGCCTCTGTAAAAGTAATCAATTATTTAGTTTTTCTCACAAGAAACTTCATACACGTTGATCAATCCAGCACTAGTTAAAAAATACTTACTGGGGTTAAGCAAGTCATTCAAAGAAAAGTCATACACATGACAGACTGGTAGAAACTGACACCTGTAAAAAAATAACATTATAAAGCACGTTACCTCTCAGTTCCTTACCACACCATCAAAATAAAGAGATTCAAGTTTTCACATGACTTACATGCGCATGTAAACGCTCATGATGGGTGTAACCCACTCATAAAGCATTGGGTACTGAATATTTTCAGACAAGGGCACCTGTAAAAAAGTCACCACATCATATAAAACTGTACATCTCAAAAGTCTAATGTTATATTAATAGATCCGCATCACTCACTGTGTAGTGACACTCTGGTTTAAAGCGAAAAAGTAGCTGTAATATCCTCATGTACAGTCTCTGAATGGATTCCGGCTGTGATGGAAAACAAGTTGATTATATACATGTCTGTAAATATTTGACTAACAGTAGTTATTCATGACGCATATCATAACAATATTTAAAGAATTATAAAACACATCACTTAAATAATGTACCTTAGGGTTGGGAGTGATGTCATTTTTTGTAAAATGTTTGGCCTCTTGTCCGGTCAAAACCTCGTTTCGGTAGAACTGCACGATAACATCCACCTTATACACGGGGAAAGTGTTTTCATTCATTCCTGCTGCAAAGACAAAACATAGATGATGCGTTTTGCATTACAAATTAAAATGATGTCATCATTTACAAACGCTTTTGTCATTGACTCTTTCGCAGGACACAAGAGAAGATATCTAGAAGAAAGACGGTTACTGAACAGACAATCATATTTTCTTCTTTTGTATTCAGTGTTGTGTTTTATGATTTTAAGTGACAAGAAGATGATTATCTAAAGAGTTATCTCATTAATGATGGTTATAAATCTTAGATGGGATTATGGAAATAAAATTATCTCAGTTATCTCAGAAAACAACACATTATATGTCATCGTATGATCAAATCTGTGGAGGATTGGGCGACATAAAAATAATGAAATAATTCTTCTGACATAAATAAACTTTATTCATTGATTTTTTAATATAAATTCAGTTAAATGTTCATTTCCCCACAAATATAATTACTATGATCATAAACTCACATTTAAAGTGATCTATATGTAAGGAATCTAATCTACTCTAGAAGGGCTTGACTAATAATTTAACTTAATTGTTATATGTGTGTTTATAGCTTTAATGAAATATAAGTTATGAAATAAATGGTCAAGTGATATATCAAATAAACTACAGGGATTCAAGTACACCTGACCTACAGGAAGTAACTAGAATACATAAATAAATATAAAGAGATTTGCTTGTTGAACATTGGGTGATGAATTAATAAATAAATATCAGGAAATAAACAAACAAACACAAACGAGCTGTCAACAACAACACCAACAATAAAACATGCAGCACAAACTCCATTACCCTCTTTATCACACTGTTGCTCCGACATTAATGAAGAAGATTAATCGACAGAACTAAAGGAAATATTTCATTACTAACCAGATTTTACACAAACGTCCCGCGCCGTCAACGGAAGCAAATTTAAACTTTCAGCGCCTGTGTCGTCACTTCCGCCTAACGGTCCGCGTTTCTTCTTCGGCGCCCCCTGCTGAACAACTGTGATGTCATGTTTCAGTCTACTTTATTTATTTTATAATCATATATACTTAATATACGTTATATACATTAATAACAAACTTCAAAAATATATCAAGAATGTTATAAATAATTCGTTTGATTAATTAATTAATTATTTTTATTGCGACAAGGGAGACTTTTAGTTGTGACATCTGCTGTTTTTTCTTTATATTATTAAACTAGTCGGTTTTTTGTTATTATTTTAACACTATAAAATAAGCAGTAAGAAGCGTCGCCGGCACAAACAAAGCTTCTGATTGGCCGGTTGCGCGCCGACGTCACTATTCAACAGCGCAGATTCGTGTCGTTGATTATCCCGGAAACCTTTGGTTAAAGTCCAACAATAAATCAAACGTGTCTAATTCAGCGTGAATCTGTAAATGTCCCCTTATAAAGAAGTCAGGCGGGGTTCTGGGATACCTAAACAAAGTTTGTTCGCAGTGCTGCGCAACTTAATCCGTCCGTGACCTAAAACAACGCGAGAGCAAGGCTGAAGGCGTGACTCTGTGGGGCTCCCGCGATACAGTGACGTCACAGACGGACGAGTCCGCGCGTCTGCTCGCGGTGTCGCACACCTGATGCTCTTCCGCATCGGCGTGTTACAGGTGTTGCGTGTTTGTCCACGTCACGCGCCGTTGTCGCGATCGCTGACTGCGCAGACATGTCATTACAGGAGGCCGAGGACGGCTATGATTTCATCTTTAAAATAGTTCTGGTGGGTGACGTGTGCGTGGGTAAAACATGCGTGGTGCAGAGGTTTAAGAGCGGGTTGTTCATGGAGAAACAGGGCAACACCATCGGTGTGGATTTCACCATGAGAACTCTGGAACTACAGGGAAAAAGAGTGAAGGTACTTGTGTTCTCTACAGTTATCACATAGCACTTAATATAATTATATATAATTAATAATTATGACGTATGATTGTTATTCTCTATGTACAGTCGTTCTTATAAACCAGATATACAGAATAAACACTTTCCAGATTTAAATAATAACTATGACAGTTGTACATGATTAATATCCTGATGATGTGTGAGTGTAAAGGGTTCATGTGGGAGGAGTCAGCTGTCGTGACGTCAGCACGTGTGAGGAGAGTGACACACTCATGTGAAGAGGACAGTCATGGACATCTGATGAACATCAGCTCACATCTCCTGTGTCAGGTGGACCTGGGAAGGGTTTCATCGCAGAAGTCAAATCCTCCACCGTGTGATTCCAAAGCAGATCAGGATTGATTCTGTGATCTGTGATCATGTCAGCTGATCTGAGTCTCTGTTGGGAAATGTCACTCGCTCGGCCCTTATCAGCACTTTTATTCTTCTTGTATTCCTCGAAAGTGCGGCTTGGTATCTGACTGCACTTCATGTTTACGGATCAATAACATAACGGAATCCACTGGGGTCATGTCAGTCATCCAGTCTTGCTGTTCTGTAAAAGATCCTCAAATGTGACCTGTAATTAAATGCGGATTTTTTTGCTATAGTTGCAGATATGGGATACGGCCGGACAGGAGCGCTTTCGCACCATCACACAGAGTTACTACCGCAGTGCCAACGGTGCCATCATCGCTTATGACATCACGAAACGAGCATCCTTCATGTCTGTGCCCAAGTGGATGGAGGATGTGAAGAAATACGGCGGGTCCAACGTTGTTTCTCTTTTACTTGGTGAGTGTCGAAGGTCCTGGAACTCGACGTGGTTGGAGCACAAAGGTCATGGGTTCGACCCCAAAAAACACACGGAGTGATAAAATGTATTGATTTAAAGCACCTGCCTATACGCAGATGTAAATGAGTTTTTAGAGCGTATGGCGTAAGAGTTTATTAAATGAGAGAAATAAAAACACATTTGAATATATATATATATATATATATATATATATATATATATATATATATATATATATATATATATATATATATATATATATACATACAGAGTATGTTTTCCACTCTGTTAAAAAACAGATTTTTGAAAACAGCCTTATGTCCTTTTGGAAGTATTATACATTAATGTAACTGTTATGTCTAACAGGAATTCACATGTGCTGCTCTTTTCCCCAGGTAATAAATCTGATCTGACTGACAAGCGTGAAGTGTCGTCAGAAGATGCACAGGTCATGGCTCAACAGCTGGATTTTATTTCTGCCATCGAGACATCGGCCAAAGACTATAGTAATGTGGAGGAGGCATTTAACAAAATGGCCACTGAGCTCATCCTCAGACATGGTGGACCCATGTTCAACGAAACGGTGAAAGACAGCTTTAAACTGAACAGTAAAGACGTGAGTGGTGAGGCCTGGGGCTGCGGCTGTTGATTTCTGCCTATAAATGCAGAATAAAATGCAATAAAAGCTTTGGGTATTACCGTCAGTCATGTAAGTCAGATACTATCAGATGTATTTCGAGAAGGATAAACGGAAGTCATTCCGATTATGCACGGGACAGTGTTCTTTGATGGAAAATTTAAATGGGATTTCTTCCTGGTTGAACTGTTGAAGACACTGGGTAGAAACAGCTGCCATTCATTCTCAACCTGCACAATATTTACTAAACTCATTTTATTAATTTTTTGATGATTTACGTTTGAAAGGATAAAGGAATGTCACCATATACAGACACAAAAATGCATATAACGCGGTTACGATGCAGTATATAATATAAGTATATCATATCAGTATATTGCTGACCTTTTCTGCAGTTGAGACATTGTTGGTGATGTTTGGGGCAGTGTGTGGACATCTGCAGATCTTTACAGTACTTCAAATAGCTGCCATAAATAATCTAGTCACGTGATTGAATAACTTTTACCCATTTGTACATCTTTTATACTCAATGTAACACCAGCAGTTTGGAGTGTTTTTGCCACCCTCAACTTTGTACAATGCCACGTGGGCATTTATTCTATAAGATTCAATTGCATTTTAACCACCGTAAAGCCTTGTTGCATTGAAGAGTTTATAATTAAATAATATTGGACCAAGTCTATTTATATAAACATTTAATATCTCACTTTGGTACGTTTATATGTATGGCATTGATTGATGTTTAAATAAATACTACATGTATATTAAGGACATGAAAGGAAATGTTATGATTGCAAATGTTCAGTTTTTAAATGTAGTTTTAAAATAAAATTTAATACTTGATATTTGTTCTGAGTGAGAGAAGGGTAACTGCATTAAATGTGTTGTGAAATACTTTTGAAGTTTAATCAAATTAAAATAGGATTCTTACAGTGCCTTCATTACTTTTTAATATGGTTCATGTATTGAAGTTGTAGTTTTTTTTATTATAACTATGCATTCGAAGTCATTCAGTGAAATGTTGCTTGAAAGACATGATCAAGTTGTATTTAGTCATAAATGTGTAAAATTGAGATAGAAAATAAAGCTATTTTCTTACACTGTATGAATCTGGAGATTTTTTTTAAGACATCTCTCTTTGAACCCCATCTTGTCATTTTCCCCCCTGCATGATACAATCATACATAACGGTAAAAGATTTGAGGAAAAATACCAAAAACCTTTGTGATATGTTTTTCAAAGTCCAATTCGTGCAAAATAAGTAATTTCAATTAAAATGAATCAATTTTAGTCTATCATATAATCCGCACAATGTCTCAAACTAGGACACATATATGTAGTTCTTGAATGATCATGCTGTAGAAGTTTTATTGGTAGATATATGTATAACATAAAATACCACGTTTAAATATTCACTTTCCCATTAAGTGTTTTTTTTTTTATTCTGTCATTTTCAGTAATTTTTAATCAGTATTACAAATAAAAAATGTAAAACACAATGGCGGATGTTAAAGTCATTTTTATTAATACCACCTTTCTTCAATAGCTATAATGTTTTGTCTCTGTGCAAATCTGTACTGTATTGATCCCAGTATAAAGAAAAAACAACCTTAATATAACAACAACAATGTAAAACAAAAGGTCGTCGAATGGAACGATTACTGAAATACTTTGAATGGACTTCTAAACATGAATATTGGCACCATACATGCTTTATAGCATCTGCAGTATAACATATTACAAAACCACACTCGACAGAAAATGGCCTTTACAGAAAACCATTAACCATAAAACAACTAAACATACACTACGTTACTGTATGATAAGATTTGAAGAACGTAAACTTAAAGGAATATATAAAAAGAATAAAAGTAGTAGTAATAAAGTATGATGTATACAGCGTTTAAGTAAAAGGCAAACTTAGAATCCTTAACATCCATGTTGGAAACTTGCAAAATCTTCATTTAGAATTCGTTTTTGTCTTGTTTTCCATCAAAGACAACTGAGCATTATTTAAGATTACATATGATTAAAGCGTGTTTTTGTATTATTAATCAGGTTCCCAAAATGATATGCCAATGTCAAAGTTTATTTATCTGGAAATATGAAGAAAGAGCTCATATTTGCTTGTCATATAAATGTTGTTTTTATATTGTCACTAGAATACAAGTCAAAAAAGTCTCGCAGTGGAGATCTAGACTCAATTTAACTCTTACAGTTTTGTTCTTTAATATTAATATCTCCTCATCTCTCCTGTGCAAGATTTAAACTAAATTCAAGCTATTCAGTAGACAGAAAATGCCACAGGATCTTTAAAGTTTGCTTCTGTTTTCTCAGTTATGAACTGTGCTCATTTATAAAGTTTCCTCTGACCGACACATACTAAAACTAAAAGGATGAGTAACAGACTGTTGATATCATAGTACCAGCAGGAGCGCTTTCTAAACTAAACTGCGGGCTGAATTTTCTCCATCTCAAATATAAGTTCAACCGCAGCGTCCACGTCCTCCGCTATTTTGTCCGGCTCGACCAGCGCGGGGTCAAAGCGGAAGTCACGATGCCCGTGGAAGACCGTCTCTTTGATGCATTGGTTTGCATCTTTAGGCAATTCCATGTGAGGATTGTAGACTCCTGTGCAAACCAGAATAGACTTGCAGGAGGTGGCCGAAGGAGAAGCGAGCTCACTTTCCCAACCGTTGTCCATATGCACCTCCTGAGGTACAGCGGTGGGTACCCCTGTGCCCGTCACCATCTTAGCTACTGCTTTGGTGCTCTTTCTAGCCGTCCGTTCTTCGAGGTAGCGGTTGTAGAGATTGGCGCCGTAAATATCAGTCATCAGGTTGTCCCTAATAAAGAAAACATATAATAAATAAACCCTACAAGCAGTTAGATTAAGACTACTAGTCACTGCTTCAGATTATCTGGAAACATTGGAGGGTCTCACCCGACAGCATAGAGAGATCTGATCGGTGCACTCCAGCCTCTCTCTGCAGCTTGTTCTCGGATGAGATACTCAGCAAAATGATACGTCAGTTCACTGGGTTTCCCCATAAGAGCCTCATACTTCAGATCTTGTCCAGTGATCTTCTTATAGATGCTTTCCAAACACACCATGAATGTGCCGTGACCAAATCTGACATGTAAAATGAAAATTATGATACAAAATGATGTATTCTGTTGACTACGAAATTAATTTGAGAAACTGAGATTTGTTGGGGACCATTGACTAATTTAGAAAACAATTTGTATAAAACTTGTTCAAAAGATAAACATTTCATGAGGACCTATGTAAAGTTTAAGTCCCACTCAAAACTGCAAATACAAGTAAAGAATATAGGATTAGAATCAAACATGTGTAGCAGTATTTAAAGACATTACGGTTGTCACTTTGAATGCACTTTGTAGGCCTTTGTGGACTTTAAACTGTGATGTGTCGTAATATTAATGAGTATACAACAATGTAATAAATCTGCATTTCAAACTTTGTACAGAAGAGAATTCCTTACCTTGGTGAATGTGCTTCTGCCATCCACATAAGATCCATGTTACAGGCTAAGAGCGGTAGATGAGAAGTGTGAGCGCTCTCATATATGTTACAAAGATTGCCATTGGTCAGAAGGACGTCTATGATGAGCTGAAGGTTTGTTTCCCATCGAATGGGCTCTCCGAACAGAACCACAGCTAATTTTACACAAGAGGACACAGAACATGAGAGCCATTGCATTCAGACACAATGTGTGACATGATTTTAATGCTTTGTACTGATGTAACGTAAAGTCACGTGTTATTTCATTACCACTTACCTTCAAGTCTTGGGAGGTTCATCACAGGAGAAGACTGAAACAAAGAAATATAACGGATTTCTGTCTTAACTGTTTCATATGACACATTATTGGAAAAACAATTGATTGATTTAAAATCCTAAGAATGTGTTTTTTAATTAATTGGTGTATCTCCTCAGATAACATTATTGGGTTAAAGTCATCCAAAAATGAAACTTTAAACATTCTTCTTCTTCTGCAGAACACAAAAGAAGATATTTTCTATTTTTACATGATTCAAGGTAAAGAAAAAACTTCAACAGGATAAAACGAGACGATCTCTGTTAATTTCTTAAAGATGCTTCAAGACACCAACAAGCAGATCAGTAATGTGAAGAGGGTATTCAGAGATTTACATAATAAAACCTAAGAAAGAAGAGTTATGCACAGTACTGTGTATACTTAACTTAATATTTCTATGTAATACAAAATATGTTTTTATACAAACCCAACATTTTTTATCCAAAATCAACTATATAATCCCTTAAGGTTCAATTTGATGATGCATTCCGACAAAATAAAATCCTGAAGTGATATGTACCGGCAATTTTGGGCGTCTGTTGTGATCCACCATGTCCAGCAGGGGAAAAGATTCTCGGAGCATGTCAATACTGACCACATTAGTGAAGCCCACACTGTCACAGTGAGTTAAGAGATTCTGTTAAAAGATCCTCGAATGTATTCAAATAACATCACATTAAAGCACTAAACACATATTATCTCTGGCATTTCCCCCACAAAAATAAAAAGCACATGTACTAGTTTGATGTTCTTGAAGATCTCATGTAAGATGTGCATCTACTCGACTAACATACATCACAGAAGTTCTTCACATTATAATATAAGCATAAATCCCGGAAGTAAATGTGAAAGGATACTTTTTGGCAATGTCGAGCACAGGACCTTGTCCAGACACCAGCACACACTTGTCATGATATTTCTTGAACATTCTCAAAGGGCTGTGAGACATCATGACTTGGTCTTGTGATATCTAGAGACAAAGCAAACAGATGTTAAAGCATTTAAGCTGAATATGACATCAGTATTCGGTTTCAAAGCGTAATGTTGAGTTTAGAGATGTATTTTAAATACATAGCAGTCAAATGAATGAAGACTCACAGGAACACCCAGTATGTGAGACAGCTGATCGGCTTTCTTCTGCCGTAAACAGTTTCCAGCATTTGTGACAAAGACGACGGGAACAACAAACTGTCCCTTTGAATCGACCAGCTTCTGGAAAGCTCTCTTTGCTGCCGGGATGGGGGTCTTTCCCCGGACTAAGACTCCATCGATGTCAAACAACAAGCCAAAGCTTGGCTGGATCTGTATGAAAAAATACATGACCACAATACACAAATAACTACAATTAAAAAAACAGGCATGACTTTTATTTATGTGTTATGTATTATTAATTCATGTTATAACAAAGACTTTAAGATACTTCAGAACAAAAGTGCCACCTACTCACTTCCATTGAACGGACACCAAACTAATGCAAGTGCATACCAACATTCTACAAAATATCCTCTATCGTGTTTTGTGTAATAAAGCAAATCCTACATAACTTTAATGGTAGAATAAACCACTACAATACTGTTACACAACCTTTGCGCTTTTAGCACCAACATGTCATGATAAAAGAACGGACCAGGATTATAATAATGTAATCATAAAATAAGAGTTGAAAACGGACATATTAAGTTTACGATTGAAAAGTGGGATTTTAAGAATCTTGAAGACGGATTCGCTGTACGACTTCATACACTACAGATAATGACGCAAGAAATGAGATGAAGACTTGACCCTCGCTGGACATTTCTTCCTTGTCTTGCTTTCGTTGCGATCACACGCTATCTGTCGGCCTACACTTGAGGATTATCCGCACAAATAAAACAGATGTACTTCTCCCTTTGGGACTTGATGTTCATTTACGTCAAATTTTTTGCATTTCACGTCGGTTTCAGATCCTACAGCGGAAAAAGATCATAACGACTACATGATTATTTTTAATGAAACAAACATTTGTTTGACCGTTTTAATGTTCACATACAGATGTGGATTCACTTCTTATACTGAAATAATAGATTGGTCAGAAAGGAGAACCCTGTCATCCTGTTTTATGATGACTTTCTGAAAACACAACATTTTAATATTAGTCAGACACACAATCCAACTTCTTCAACACTAAATCCCAAGTGTTCTAAAGCGAGAGCGTGTGTCTCACCCTCCCGTGTGTTCCGGCCGTCCTGAGGTTGTGAGAGTTTGTTCACACTTCCTCATGTGTGTGCCAAGCATCTTCACATGTTAAAACATGAACTAACTTTACAACAAACAATTCACAGGAGACACATTTCCAGTTCTTTAATCCTGAAGGTCTATTGAATCCCAACGGATAAAACCGTCACAATCCTCCTCTATGGGAATCCTTATTACCGTGTAATAAAGCCGCTATACACATTTCGGTTCTTTATCCGCCACTGGACAACTGCACAGAAACATGTGTTGGGTTCGAGAAATAAATATTAGAATAAAAGGTCTAAACAAACAACAGTCCTGTGTCACTTCAGACACATGGAGACTAAACTCACAGTGACTTTTCTCTAAATATCTTCTTGTTTTTAGAGAAGCGCTGAACAGATCTTAAAGATCTTAAAGAGTTTGCTGTAGGTCATCCACACAACAATAGTTAGAATCATCTTATCATTCATTTGCATAATAATACTAATAATACTAATAACAATAGTAATAATACTAATAACAATAGTTACAATACTAATAACAATAGTAATAATAGTAATAATACTAATAACGATAGTAATAATACTAATAACAATAGTTACAATACTAATAACAATAGTAATAATAGTAATAATACTAATAACGATAGTAATAATACTAAGAATACTAATAACAATAGTAATAATACTTGTAACAATAGTACAACATAAATAACAATACTAATAATACTAAAACAATAGTAATAATACTAAAAACAATAGTACTAATACTAATAATACTAATAACGATAGTAATAACACTAAGAATACTAATAACAATAGTAATAATACTAATAATACTAATAACAATAGTAATAATACTAATAATACTAATAACAATAGTAATAATACTAATAATACTAATAACAATAGTAATAATAGTAATAATACTAATAATAGTATAGTGAGAGTGTTTAATGTTTGACATGTGTTGTGTCAGAAAGCCGAAGGATCAATAGATCTAGAACTGTACTTAGATCAGTGAACACACAAACATTACACTTATTAAACACACTTGTATATATTTATATATTTAAATGAGCTGTAGCTGAAGGAATGTAAACATGTTCATTACCTCGCTACTCAGACCGCAACGCCCCGACGCGACGCGCACAACGCGCCGCGAACACGCGGAGCTCGCCGCGCGCAGGAACGCACTCAAAGTCTTCATGACGCGTCTGACGCAGCGCGAGTCACTGCGCGTTTATCTCGCCGGCTCCCACCGACTCCTGCATGACGCTTTTGTGTCCGTGCGATGTGACGTCACAGAGGAGGTGCTCCCGAATCCAGCCGGGGGTGACGCGACGCGTGTGACGCATTAAAAGGGGCGTGTTTATGATTATAATCACATTTAAATAAACATGTGTTTTTAATACAGGAAATGTGTGTGGGGGGGACAGACACAGCACACTGCGGCAGATGTGGAAGTACTCTAGGGGTGACGTCATCACGCCCCTACGTCACGATATTTGTGCTGATGACATTAAACACACGTGTCATCATGTACAAGCATCTGCTCAAGAACACTTGAAGACGTGTGCTGAGAGCTGTTCCACATCTTACACACTTGACACACAGAAGAATAAGAATGTGTTGTAAAAAAGAGTTTACTGTGTAGAAAATATTTACAGATTTGTAAGAAAGTTCATGTTTGATCATTATACAGAGTCACCGTGTTAATACATCACAAACAAACATCTCGTCGCCTGTAACAACCCGACCACAAGAACATGAATATTCTGTGACCTTTGACTTGAAATCCAGGGTCTCAATGACATCATAATGACCTCACTAAATTAAACATAGCAGATATTGAATGTGTTTTGTTTTTTAATATCTACACGATACCCAACATCCAATCGCATCTAATACAAATAGTTCCAGTACAGCACATGTCATCGTATCCTTGAGTTATGTGTACTGAAATCGTCTGATATCAAACATGAGTGAGCCCAACACGCTCTATAAACCAAGTAATGTTTTGGCCTCTTCGCTTTGTGCCATCAGACTCTCGCTGGCGTATTTCTGCAGGAGCTCCATTTTCTTCCGTCTCACCAAAGCTTCTTCGATCTGCGACAAGAGCAAACGTAAAACATTTGTTAACCTTGCCGGTGTTGTGTGAAGTTTGATCTTAATGATGTCAATCATATCTGATTTCAAGACGTTCATAAGATGTAAAAGGTGTTTTTGTCATTTTTGAAAGTTGCCACACTTGGTGAGTGAGGATTGCAACTGCTGTTTTTAAGTTAATCACAGAATGATCATGTCTCCTGTGTAAAAACACGAATTAAAACACTTTCCGTTTAAAGAAGTCAACCCACCTCCTTCTGTGATGGAACCGGAACATGTGCAATAAATGTTTGTGCCCCGTTTTCTCCCTCCATCTGCTCTCTGCTTTCATCGTCCGACTGCTGAATGGAAGATATTGAGGCAAGTGCGTCAAAAACCGAATGGCTCAAAATAACCTGTGACAGCTCAGCGTGAATGTATACCTCATCGTCTTTGACGGCGTAAATATATTCCTCGTCTTCTTCTGTGTCTTTTACACCTCCACCGGGGAGTCGCGACTCTTTCTCTGATTTCCATTTCTCAACAGCCTCTGCTATAACTGCAGGATCAGAATAACAGAAGCATTACATATGGTATATTACACCGTGGAATCTTAACGTGTTTATGATCGTGCGCTTCCAGTTGGTCAATAATGAAAAATATTTGTCATTAGCTGGTTGTGTTTATTTTGTGATAATTCAATCCAACCCATATTTAGTTCATGTGTTTACTGTACACTGTGCATATGCTATAAGAGCCAGCAATGGTTTCAGTGTTGGCATGAGTGACGGAGGAGCCAGTAAATGTATTTCTAGTGGAATGCAGCTGTCATGTGTCACGGTCATTGGACAGTCAGGTGCAATGTTACGCTTCATATTATTACTATTAAATCTCCAGCTGCATGTCAAGCATTGACACAAATGAGAAACACGCCGGTAAGCCTCAACATCACACAATGCCACAACTGTAACTGAAAAAACCCCACACACAATGCAGAGCTTTATTCAGATAATGTGAGGACAGTCGGTCAAGAGTGTGTTAACTGAACACTGTCACATGCTTGCCAGTGTCGTCCAAAACGAGATATAAAAATCTATTTATAATATAGAATCAGTTGTAGCTTGTTGCATATTGTTGTCATGACTGATGTGGAGAAAAATGTCTGAAATATCTGCTTTATTTGGGCCAAACGTTATATAAACACTATCAATAAAACCACTGTCACAAATTCTGAATCAAATATAATATTTTAAATGCATTTCTGCACAATAAACAAGCATGTGATAACTAATTGCTTATGTTAAATAAAAGAAAGGGGGAAATAACTTCACCAGTTGTTCCAAACCTGAATGAATTTATTTGTACTGTTAAACACAAAAAAAGACATTTAGAAAAATATAAACAACTTAGATTTGAGGCACTTTCCACTACCATCGTAGTACTGTATAAGTATTGTAGGTATTTTGAAAAATTAAAAATAATGGGACACTTCTGAATACCATTCAAATATTCATACTGTGGTAGTCAATGATAACCATTAAACATCTTCTTTGTGTTCAACTGAACAAATATATTTATACAGGTATGGAAAACTATGAGAATTTATTTTTTGAATAAAAAAATAAGCCCTACCATTACTTATCATCCGATAGGATAGTGAGAAAAATAAAAATTTTGTAATGAGGTCAATGTGTAGTTTGCTTTCATCACCTTGTTTCTCATATTCCTGTTCCAAAGGGACTAAAACACCATCATCCTCATCTCTATAACCGTAATACTCAGCATCAACTTCTTTCATCAGCTCACCTCGTGTTTTTCTGGGTGGTAGGACAGCTGCAAAATAAAAGTAAACAGCATTGTTTTAGAAATGTAATGGTGACATTCAATGTAAAACCACAGCCACAGAAATGATTATAGTAAATACAGCAGATATCCTTCAGCTTGACATCAATACATCACCAAATTCTGGGTCAAAAGTGGCAATTTGGCCCCCAAATATTGTGATAACAGTACTAACTTCATTGCATTACAGATAATTTACCATACCAACACAAAACACATAAAGCACAATCAATTCTACATAAAAGAATACCATGAATAGAACTAATTCACTGCTTCATATCTAATATCACTTAGTAAACTTACGCTCTATTTCAAACAGCTCTCTGACTCCAGGTAAATCTTTTGCTGCACCAAAATACTTATAACCTCTGTTCCCTGGAACCTCTTTACCCTCATGGTCCAGCATCTTTGGTCCAAATCTCTATACGTTCAAAACAAAACTTCAGGTTAATGGTCAAACTGCCAAGTAAAAGAAACAAAAACATTGTTATCTGGATTATTAACACTTACCCTATAGTCAGGTCCTCCTAGCTCTTTAATTCTGTACTCCCAGTGACCTTTCTCTCGAAGGAGCTTGTTAATTTCATCATTCATATCACGGATCTTAAATTCACCCAGGCCAGCTGAAAAATGTATGCACGAGTTAAGTAAAGAAACTCCGTGAAATCTGTACATGTAATATTTGTATAATGTCTTGGAGCAATTTCTCACCATTTTGAATCTGGGCAACCTTCTTCGAAATCTCACTAATGATCTAAAGAGAAAATTGGAAATCAAAAAGTCAAGATCCCATCTAAGCATTTGCGCAAGTTCGTTGTGTCATTAACAGCTTACAGTTAACTAAAACATTTAACATGTTCTGAATTATATTCTGACCTGTCGTCTCCACTTCTCTGCTTTGGGTAACTCATTACACTCCGAAGCAAGGAATGGTCTTCTTTCCTGCAGAAATATCATTTGATCAAAGCAGAACATGAATGTGAATGATGTATAATGTATCCATAAACAGGTCAAAAGTGTCAAAAGCTGTGAAGGTACACAGTTTTAATCAGCTTTTTTAAGCTCATCACATCACAGGACTACAGCATGATATTAAACACTGATCTTCCATCAGCATGTTCTTCCACATAGACATGTTAATAACATCCCTGACAGGCATGTGTTGACCTCACCTTGACCTTTCCTTCTTCAAGCTGGGCTTGCCGAAACCTGGCCAAGGCCGTCCTGCAGAAATAAACAATAAGAGCTTTAGATCTGACAACAACAAGGTAATGTTGATATGTAAAGGATGTTTACAATGAAAACTCAAACTTACATGGCCTTTTCTGCATTTCGAGCCTAGAAGAAACACAACAACATTAGATCAAAAGAGATAACAATATTCTGTGTTACATTAAAGATCATGTAACATACAGATCATCTGTCTTGATGTGTAATCCATATATAAATGTATATAAATATACTAAATAAATAACATATATAATATAATGACATTTATATTCATACACACATTTATGTGCTTCTAACCTCAAATATATATCTAATTATAAAAACTAAAGTTAAGAGAACATGATTAAACTAGAGTAACTCTATCAGATTTATGCTTAACTTTGGTTACACTGAAGTTATAATAGTTTTAGCTAACGTTCTCTTGTGTTCACGTTTATGACAGTTGTGAACAATTTTAATAATGCATTATCACATTATGTACTTTAACTTATATATGAATAGAAGTTAAATATCATAAACAGTCAAAATAAAATCATTTACCATCTCTGTAGTTCAACAGCGTGATCACAACGGGAAGAGCGCTCGTCGCGGGATTATGACGTCAGACCTTGCCAACTTCCGGCGCATCACATTTGAACAAACAGAACACAGAAGCGTTTAAAAAATCTATAACATTTCTAGAGTTAACTTTATTTATAGTTTATTTTCTATATATATTATTAACTTGTATGTGAGACATTTAAATGATTAGGTTTGTAAAGAAACGCAAAATAATTCGTTTGCTAAATAGTGTGCTTGTGACATCTAGTGACGAGAGATAAAATTACTTTTATTCTTATTCATCATGTTTGACCCACAATAATAAAACGACTAATATTGTGTTTATCATCTTATCTATGAGCTACAACAATATAAATACATTGACTAAGACAAGAAAAAAACATTTATTCTCTGATGCTCTTTTTTATTTGGTCTCACTGCCCATTTTATTTCTAATTCATTAAATGAAAGTTTTCCTTACAAGGTTTTATTAATAAGATTATGAACCATTTGAACCAGATATTTTTAACAATGTTAATATAGACAGATTTTCATTAAATCCATCCCTGGTGTAAAATAACAACCTACAGATTATATCAGACTCTACCTTTAATATAATGTATTATTTTTTATATTATATTTTATATATAATACATTTCATAAAAAAATAAAAAGTTTATCTTCTGGATTATTTTTATGACATCTACATGTACAATAGTCAGCCATGTAAACTGCTTGATAAAAACAAGATTTGTTGCAGCACAAAAGTTAAATAAAAAATGTTATGTTGAGATTCTGTAATGATTTACTGTTAAATCATGCGGTTGTACTGCACATATATTCATTTTTTTACTGTATCAACTGTATAGAAGTGAGTCCAGTGAGTTTTCATAACTTCAGATGGATCAAATGCTCTTTATTTGCCTATGTGGATTGTCTTTTAAATTGATTCTTATCTCCAGATGTATCAGTCTTTAACTTGGTTTGATTCCTTTGGTGGTTTGAATCATTCACTGACAGTCTTACAGCTGTGTAGTATCAAATCACACTGATACTCTCAAGTTTACAGAATATTTATCTCTTCAGAAGACACAGTGCAGTACTGAAAAGAGCTCTGGTTACTGAAGCTATGCTTAGTTCTGTGGGGTCTGTTCTTATTGATCCATAGTAATCTGATCTCATTCCCCCCCCCCCACACACACACTACTCTGGTATCTCTTCTGCTTCAAGGAATCTAAAAATAAAGTCACATGCAGACACCAATGTCTTCCAAAAATGTGTTTTTCATGCACGTATATGAAATGTAGATTTCTAACATACTTGATCTTTGTGTTAAAATAAATAAAGAACAGAAGAAATTCACTCATGCACGTTTATCCATCAGATAGTTTGCAGACCAGCTGCTGAATTGAGGGATAAACTTAACTCTCTTCATTCTTTAAATAACCACTCTAAATGTGTCATCATTTATCAAGAGGTTTCTTTCCTTGAAACATCAAACCATACATCAATAATGAAATATGAAAACATTCACATTTCATTTCACATACATATGGGGGGGGGGTCATAATTTAAAATCTGCAGAAGACTCATGACTGATC
>JAWHQN010000155.1:3113187-3114354 GCA_033220385.1 Triplophysa yarkandensis | reverse complement strand
AAACATTCATCTGAAACAAACATTCATCTGAGAGAAACATTCATCTGAAACAAACATTCATCTGAACAAACATTCATCTGAAACAGACATTCATCTGAAACAAACATTCATCAGAAACAAACATTCATCTGAAACAAACATTCATCTGAAACAAACATTCATCTGAAACAAACATTCATCTGAAACAGACATTCATCTGAAACAGACATTCATCTGAAACAAACATTCATCTGAAACAAACATTCATCTGAAACAGACATTCATCTGAAACAGACATTCATCTGAAACAAACATTCATCTGAAACAAAAATTCATCTGAAACAGACATTCATCTGAAACAAACATTCATCTGAAACAAACATTCATCTGAAACAAACATTCATCTGAAACAAACATTAATCTGAAACAAACATTCATCTGAAACAAACATTCATCTGAAACAAACATTCATCTGAAACAAACATTAATCTGAAACAAACATTCATCTGAAACAAACATTCATCTGAAACAAACATTCATCTGAAACAAACATTCATCTGAAACAAACATTCATCTGAAACAAACATTCATCTGAAACAAACATTCATCTGAGAGAAACATTCATCTGAAACAAACATTCATCTGAAACAAACATTCATCTGAAACAAACATTCATCTGAAACAAACATTCATCTGAAACAAACATTCATCTGAAACAAACATTCATCTGAGAGAGACAAACATTCATCTGAGAGAGACAAACATTCATCTGAAACAAACATTCATCTGAAACAAACATTCATCTGAAACAAACATTCATCTGAAACAAACATTCATCTGAAACAAACATTCATCTGAAACAAACATTCATCTGAAACAAACATTCATCAGAAACAAACATTCATCTGAAACAAACATTCATCTGAAACAAACATTCATCTGAAACAAACATTCATCTGAAACAGACATTCATCTGAAACAGACATTCATCTGAAACAAACATTCATCTGAAACAAACATTCATCTGAAACAAACATTCATCTGAAACAAACATTCATCTGAAACAAACATTCATCTGAAACAAACATTCATCAGAAACAAACATTCATCTGAAACAAACATTCATCTGAAACAAACATTCATCTGAAACAAACATTCATCTGAAACAAACATTCATCTGAAACAAAC
>JAWHQN010000155.1:3100687-3108187 GCA_033220385.1 Triplophysa yarkandensis | reverse complement strand
GTTCTATCATCCATCTATCCAGTTCTATCATCCATCTATCCAGTTCTATCATCCATCTATCCAGTTCTATCATCCATCTATCCAGTTCTATCATCTATCTATCCAGTTCTATCATCTATCCATTTATCCAGTTCTATCATCCATCTATCCAGTTCTATCATCCATCTATCCAGTTCTATCATCCATCTATCCAGTTCTGTCATCCATCTATCCAGTTCTATCATCCATCTATCCAGTTCTATCATCCATTTATCCAGTTCTATCATCCATCTATCCAGTTCTATCATCCATTTATCCAGTTCTGTCATCCATCTATCCAGTTCTATCATCTATCTATCCAGTTCTATCATCCATCTATCCAGTTCTATCATCTATCCATTTATCCAGTTCTATCATCCATCTATCCAGTTCTATCATCCATCTATCCAGTTCTTTCATCCATCTATCCAGTTCTATCATCCATCTATCCAGTTCTATCATCCATCTATCCAGTTCTATCATCCATCTATCCAGTTCTTTCATCCATCTATCCAGTTCTATCATCCATCTATCCAGTTCTATCATCCATCTATCCAGTTCTATCATCCATCTATCCAGTTCTATCATCCATTTATCCAGTTCTGTCATCCATCTATCCAGTTCTATCATCTATCTATCCAGTTCTATCATCTATCCATTTATCCAGTTCTATCATCCATCTATCCAGTTCTATCATCCATCTATCCAGTTCTATCATCCATCTATCCAGTTCTATCATCCATCTATCCAGTTCTATCATCCATCTATCCAGTTCTATCATCCATCTATCCAGTTCTATCATCCATCTATCCAGTTTTATCATCCATCTATCCAGTTCTATCATCCATCTATCCAGTTCTATCATCCATCTATCCAGTTCTATCATCCATCTATCCAGTTCTATCATCCATCTATCCAGTTCTATCATCCATCTATCCAGTTCTATCATCCATCTATCCAGTTCTATCATCCATCTATCCAGTTCTGTCATCCATCTATCCAGTTCTATCATCTATCTATCCAGTTCTATCATCTATCCATCTATCCAGTTCTATCATCCATCTATCCAGTTCTATCATCCATCTATCCAGTTCTATCATCCATCTATCCAGTTCTATCATCCATCTATCCAGTTCTATCATCCATCTATCCAGTTCTATCATCCATCTATCCAGTTCTATCATCCATCTATCCAGTTCTATCATCCATCTATCCAGTTCTATCATCCATCTATCCAGTTCTATCATCCATCTATCCAGTTCTATCATCCATCTATCCAGTTCTATCATCCATCTATCCAGTTCTATCATCCATCTATCCAGTTATATCCTCCATTTATCCAGTTCTATCATCCATCTATCCAGTTCTATCATCCATCTATCCAGTTCTGTCATTCATCTATCCAGTTCTATCATCCATCTATCCAGTTCTATCATCTATCTATCCAGTTCTATCATCTATCCATTTATCCAGTTCTATCATCCATCTATCCAGTTCTATCATCTATCTATCCAGTTCTATCATCTATCCATTTATCCAGTTCTATCATCCATCTATCCAGTTCTATCATCTATCTATCCAGTTCTATCATCCATCTATCCAGTTCTATCATCCATCTATCCAGTTCTATCATCCATCTATCCAGTTCTATCATCCATCTATCCAGTTCTATCATCCATCTATCCAGTTCTATCATCCATCTATCCAGTTCTATCATCCATCTATCCAGTTCTATCATCCATCTATCCAGTTCTATCATCCATCTATCCAGTTCTTTCATCCATCTATCCAGTTCTGTCATTCATCTATCCAGTTCTTTCATCCATCTATCCAGTTCTGTCATCTATCTATCCAGTTCTATCATCCATCTATCCAGTTCTATCATCCATCTATCCAGTTATATCCTCCATTTATCCAGTTCTTTCATTCATCTATCCAGTTCTATCATCCATCTATCCAGTTCTATCATCCATCTATCCAGTTCTATCATCCATCTATCCAGTTATATCCTCCATTTATCCAGTTCTTTCATCCATCTATCCAGTTCTATCATCCATCTATCCAGTTCTATCATCCATTTATCCAGTTCTTTCATCCATCTATCCATCCAGTTCTATCATCCATCTATCCAGTTCTATCATCCATCTATCCAGTTCTATCATCCATCTATCCAGTTCTATCATCCATCTATCCAGTTCTATCATCCATTTATCCAGTTCTATCATCCATCTATCCAGTTCTATCATCCATTTATCCAGTTCTATCATCCATCTATCCAGTTCTATCATCCATCTATCCAGTTCTATCATCCATCTATCCAGTTCTATCATCCATCTATCCAGTTCTATCATCCATTTATCCAGTTCTGTCATTCATCTATCCAGTTCTATCCTCCATCTATCCAGTTCTGTCATTCATCTATCCAGTTCTATCCTCCATCTATCCAGTTCTGTCATTCATCTATCCAGTTATATCCTCCATTTATCCAGTTCTATCATCCATCTATCCAGTTATATCATCCATCTATCCAGTTCTATCATCCATCTATCCAGTTATATCCTCCATTTATCCAGTTCTATCATCCATTTATCCAGTTCTATCATCCATCTATCCAGTTCTGTCATTCATCTATCCAGTTCTATCATCCATCTATCCAGTTCTGTCATCCATCTATCCAGTTCTATCATCCATCTATCCAGTTCTATCATCCATCTATCCAGTTATATCATCCATCTATCCAGTTCTATCATCCATCTATCCAGTTCTATCATCCATCTATCCAGTTCTATCATCCATCTATCCAGTTATATCCTCCATTTATCCAGTTCTATCATCCATCTATCCAGTTCTATCATCTATCCATTTATCCAGTTCTATCATCCATCTATCCAGTTCTATCATCCATTTATCCAGTTCTATCATCCATCTATCCAGTTCTATCATCCATCTATCCAGTTCTATCATCCATCTATCCAGTTATATCATCCATCTATCCAGTTCTATCATCCATCTATCCAGTTCTATCATCCATCTATCCAGTTCTATCATCCATCTATCCAGTTCTATCATCCATCTATCCAGTTCTATCATCCATCTATCCAGTTCTATCATCCATCTATCCAGTTCTATCATCCATCTATCCAGTTCTATCATCCATCTATCCAGTTCTATCATCCATCTATCCAGTTCTATCATCCATCTATCCAGTTATATCCTCCATTTATCCAGTTCTATCATCCATCTATCCAGTTCTATCATCTATCCATTTATCCAGTTCTATCATCCATCTATCCAGTTCTATCATCCATCTATCCATCCAGTTCTATCATCCATCTATCCAGTTCTATCATCCATCTATCCAGTTCTATCATCCATCTATCCATCCAGTTCTATCATCCATCTATCCATCCAGTTCTATCATCCATCTATCCAGTTCTATCATCCATCTATCCAGTTCTATCATCCATCTATCCCTGAGCACAATGTGACTCAACATATTAGTACAGTTTCAGACAGAGGTGCTGATCATTACAGTCGTTATGTGTGTATATCAGGCTTGTGTGAATGTATATCAGCATCTTTGTAAATTAAGACTAGAACATGAAGCCTCAGATATGTGCTCATTAAAATATCTGTTACTGCTGACAGAAGAACACACACACAACAGGGAAATCATGAGCTGCTCAGAGGACACTTCAGATGATGTGTTTGCTGTTAATGAGACTCAGATGATCATCATTGGAGGGGGACAAGAGGGACATACCTCCCCACACACACACACAGTTCCACAATGTCAAAGAAACTTCTCACACACACACACGTGTGTACGGGCACACACACACACACGCACGCACGCACGCACGCACGCACACACGCACACACACACACACACAGTTCCACAATGTCAAAGAAACTTCTCACACACACACACATGTGTACGCGCACACACACACACACACACACACACACACACACACACACACACACACACACACACACACACACACACACACACACACACGTGTAAAGAGAAGATGATACACTTCAAACAGTTTTTGTGGCAACTGCTTCACATCATTCTCATGGCCCAGCGTGAGCTGGTGTTTATTTCTGCCTTTGAATAAATTCGCTCTCATCTTGGGTCAACACTACTTTTTTAGCAAAATTACTATTTAGTAAAAACTACTTTAACCATCCTAAACACCAAATCACCCTGCTCCATTATGTATGGCTTAAAATCACTTTAGGTCATCATAAATATCTTCCCGGTAATAATTGCTGCAAACACACATCATCTGCATAAATTTCACAACATTACAAATGTTTATAACATTTTATAATCTGGTTATCTTAAAAACTAACAAGACAGGAAGCCAATCCCAAAGTAAGAAGAACATGCGGCTGTTGAACTGTCGGCTGACCTTGCTGTCCATCTCTACTGTAACAGAAGACGTCTGATGCGGCGGACACTCACGGGATATCTGTTCTCTGGAGTGGATCATATAATCCCCACGATCTCGTTCAAACCCAGTCAAGGTCATTAAGACCTCGCTCGCGATAACAAATATTGTCTTAAAGATCCAAGAGACAACGAAATGTATTCACATCCGCACAGGAAAAACGTATTGTTGAGAGTGAAGTGAAGCTGATGATGAACGGGATGACACATTAGGAGACGTTTGGGACCGATGAGAAACAGCATGGATAATGACCGGAGCGTTATTCATGTGCTGTGCCGGCGGGGTGATGGTGTCTGGCCCTGTGTCACCTTCAGCATAATGAAATGACAGACGTGTGCTCAGCTGCTCTGTGTCCATTACTGTAATGAATTCATCGCTCTTAAATACATCTGACGGCATTATCTGAATTTTCCTTCACGTTTTCTGTAGCTTTCACAATCAGACTTTATGAGCTTCTTTAAACATTTGAAAGCACGTCTCGCCGGACATAAGAGAGGTACTAAAAGATGATTCATGTTTACGCGCATTAGCTTTCGTACACAACCAAAACTGCACTGCATATCTACGTATGTTTTTAGATATTGCATGGCATGGACAATAGGAAAGTTTAACAGTGACGGAAGAGGTCAACGGTAGAGAAGGTGAAGCTCGTGTCTCTGAACCTCAGACAGCTTTATAAAGACACTTCAGGAATACAACCATGTAAAGATTCGTGACTTGTTATTCTTGTTGTACAGTAGAATGAAGATGTGTCCGTGACATCATGTGGAAGATGTTTTAAAAGGTTCATGAGACGCTCTTTTCCAATCGATAAAGCCATCAGTCTATGGGAAGTCATTTATACATTATTTACTGACCTCACAGCGCTGTGCATTTATGACCTGTATGCCATACGAGTTAGAAACCTACTGTGTGTTTACCGTCATGTACGTAAGTGCTCTGATGTGTTTGTGAAACACAGGAAATGGATGATGATAGTGAACACAAGTTCTGTACACACTATAGATTTGCTTGCGTAAAACATGTTGTTGTGACTGAACTAAAAATTGAAGTAATGAGGGTCATAGAAACAATAGAAGATTGTTGTTAAAATATAATTTTTGATTATGTTGTTTACAGTGATCTTGCTGATTTTTGATGCATTTAAGCATGTTATGTTTGTCTATTACACAATACAAAACACAACCAATGACGGACCGATACGGCTACATCTGTGTTTACAAAAAAGAATTATTAAAAGCATTTCGATGCCTTGAAACAGATCAAAAGCGACCGGTTTCCGTCTGCCTTGAAACGTAGATCCAGCTACGCAAAAACTATAATATTGCCATCGTTACGGCAACTTTTGATTGTGAAATGTCATTGGCTGATTTGAAATTGCCAAATGTACTAGACATTATCAGAAAAATGTTCCTTATGTCATTCATGCACAGATTGGTGAGACGATGTCGGTTAAATCTTTATATGCAGTTTACTTTGTATACCATTTTATGTGATGTAATTATGTTCATTTAAAGGCATGTATTTAATTGTTACTTACATTAACTAAATTGCGTCATCGTCATTCATTTGGCAATATTATGTATAACAATAAGTAGAACATAATAATTACATTTTCTTGATCATAAAATGATTAAAGTTAAACGACCATGCATTAAAAACTGACAGTATAAATAAACCTGATAGAAGTTGTATATTGTTTGATCTATAGATTGTGTACTGCAATATGATGTTAGTAACATGCCAACATCGGACAGATTGAATTATACAGTAGGTTTTGTTATGATCTATGAAAAGTATTCTTCATGACTTTAAAGATTCAAAGACAGGATGTTGTGCAAAAAGACAGTGGTCTGTGGTGCTTCTGTCTCATTAAGAAGACATTAAGCATGATGAAACAAAAGTCTTATTATTGGTTTTAGTCTGATCTTCTCAGTTATTTTCATCCTGATGCCATCAGAGCTCAACAAGCTTTAAAAACTACTACACACTGAATCTCTACACAAATCAAACTGACCATAAATATGAAGTTACGGAGAACTTATAAAACAACAGACATCTGATACAGAACCATGCACAAATCAGTGGCACAACATCAACTGCACCTATAAAAACCTCTGGCCTAAACAGCAACCGTACACAAGTCGTACAGTCAAGTATCTCTTACCCCAATCCCACAAGAATAATTGGGATGTTCTGTACTCATCCCCACCTTTCCAACATATTAGTTGGTGTGTTTATAACAAAATCAATCTTAATTAGTCGTCTTATATAGAGACACATGAGAACATTTTGGAAAAGGATAGGAGATCGACACAACCTCGTGTGACTCTTTGACCGTACGGCCTCCTAAATAAGTGCTAAACAATTGAATATGGTTTTTAAAGTTGGGGAACATGCTTATCAGAATTCTTCTATCAGAGCATTTCGACTCATTTAATCATATCTGCAGGAAGCTCAGAATCTAAAGCTTCCTTGTAAGTCAGCTGATCTGCTGTCTGTTATTGATTTAGACTGGAATTACCGACACGACCGATCGCTTTTCCATTTCAGGCCGGGACGATTGATCATAGCGCTGGCAGTGGGAGGGGCTTCGGTTTCCCAGCAGGACATGCAGTTAAATGAGACTAAACGCTGAGGTGAACTCGGGTGATGAAGGTCATCACCCCTTAATAACACCTTCCTATAAAACTCAAGCATTGTGCTCTCCGCGGAGAGAAAACCGTCCAGTAGATTCTCAACAGCTCAACCCAGAGCTCTGTCTGTATGATAATGAGCATCATCGGGAAGCTCTGCAGGATGACTGTGCAACCTCCGTCTCGCGCTGCTCAAACTAGCAGAGCTGCGGCAAAAAAGTAACAGGGCAAAGGGAGGGAGATCCACAATCTGAGAGTGGAGGTCTGGCAGTCCTCCAGCGCTATAATTCGTCAAGCTTTCAAAGTCACGGTGTGGAGCAGATAGTATTACCGGCGATCATCTTTCTCTGGAGGCGTATCGGCTCGTCTTTGTGGAGACTGTGACC
>JAWHQN010000155.1:3090687-3093187 GCA_033220385.1 Triplophysa yarkandensis | reverse complement strand
GTATGTTTGTGCGTGTTTTTTTCTGTGTTTGTATGTGTTCTTTGTTGGTGTGTGTGTTCACTGCTGTGTGCTTGTTTTCTACTGTGTGTGTGCTCACAGTTTTTGTGTGTTCCCCGTTGTTGTGTGTTTTAACTACTGTGTGTGATTACTGGAGTGTGGGTGTATTCACTACTGTGTGTGTGTGTGTGTTCTTTGTCAATGTGTGTGTGGTTGCTGGTGTGTGTGTGTTCACTGCAATGTGTGTGTCCACAATTGGTGTGTGTTTGTGTTAATGGTTGGTTTGTGTTTGTGTTCATGGTTGGTGTGTGTGTGTTCACGGTTGCTGTGTGTGTGTTCATGATTGCTGTGTGTGTGTTCACGGTTCCTGTGAGTGTGTTCACGGTTCCTGTGAGTGTGTTCACTGCTGTGTGTGTGTGTGTGTTCACGGTTGGTGTGTGCGTTTTTACTGTTGGTGTGTCTGTGTATGTGTGTTCACGGTTGCTGTGTGTTCACTGTTGGTGTGTGTGTTTACTGTTGGTGTGTTTGTGTGTGTGTTCACTGCTGTGTGTGTGTGTTTACTGTTGGTGTGTTTGTGTGTGTGTTCACTGCTGTGTGCGTGTTTACTGCTGTTGGTGTGTTTGTGTGTGTGTTCACTGCTGTGTGTGTGTGTGTTTACTGTTGGTGTGTTTGTGTGTGTGTTCACTGCTGTGTGTGTGTGTGTTTACTGTTGGTGTGTTTGTGTGTGTGTTCACTGCTGTGTGCGTGTTTACTGTTGGTGTGTTGTGTGTGTGTTCACTGCTGTGTGTTTACTGTTGGTGTGTTTGTGTGTGTGTTCACTGCTGTGTGTGTGTGTGTGTGTTTACTGTTGGTGTGTTTGTGTGTGTGTTCACTGCTGTGTGCGTGTTTACTGTTGGTGTGTTTGTGTGTGTGTTCACTGCTGTGTGTTTACTGTTGGTGTGTGTGTTTACTGTTGGTGTGTTTGTGTGTGTGTGTTCACGGTCGCTGTGTGTTCACTGTTGGTGTGTGTATTCACTGCTGTGTGTGTACTTTGGTAAAATGCAGAGCCTGAATTCTGAGCATGTGTCTCCATACTCGGCTGAATGTCCCTTCACTGAACTCACAAGGTTTGCAATACAATTAGTTTTGGTTAATGTGTGTTAATAATTCCTTTGACTATAATGTTACTTGTGTTTTGTGTTTATTGATAAGGTTTTAGGTTTAGGTTGGGCTTACGGGTCAAAGTGTATTTCTAACCATAACTGTTTATAAAACCCTTGATATAACAAAGATAGAAAATGGAACATCCAAAGCAACTAAAGCACGCCAAAAGGCTGTTAACACTAGAGGCGCTCATCCATACGTGTCCATAAGTGTGTTTCGATGTTTGGGTCAAATTCCCCTAAACTCGCTGGTCACATGATCTTAATTCAGTCTCTCATCATTAATAACTAACAATGCACATGGACTCATTTACAGTAAATGGAAGGTTTGCGAAACATAAAAAAGCGATACACAATCCCCACAAACTCTTGAAAACACTCACACATTTCTACCATCATCATGGTCCTCGCTTCTGTTATAACTTTCTTTTCAGTAATTGTGAGTGATTACACACAGTAACACACAGGTCTGTCACACATGTGTGTGTGTGTGTGTGTTTCCGGTGGTCTTCAGCTGTTTCTTTATGTCACAGACACTCTTCCTTTAGGCGAACGCCTACACTAAGTCAGAGACTGCATTCAACTCAGGATCATCCTCAAGCATCACATCAACAGCAAACTTCAGCTCGAGTCTCTCACAGATATCTCAATGTGATCTCAGACATTTCTCATCACATTCCCACTAATCCTTTACAGTCATGAACACCTCCAGACTCTATTACACAACTGTTTCTCATTTTACTTCTCATTCCTATTAATACTTCTCATTCATAATGGAGTCACTCTTTCTTCTTATAACCTCACATTGTGTACATTAATAAAGTGTCACATTAGAGAAATCTAAAGAAAAAACTCATTTTACTTGTCTGACTCATTTCTGCAGTGATTTTAAGCAACTGGTCCCATTGTGACTTTCAATGAAAGAATGAAGTCATTTCCAAACAAGTTCTCACACACACGCACACACACACACACACAACACACACACACACACACACACACACACACACACACACACACCACACACACACGCGCGCACACACACACACTCACACACACACACACACACTAATCCCGTTGACTGTGAACACAAACCACTACTTGACAAACATGAAATGTGCCGATATAACCAGAACATCGACACATGGATGAATGTTAAACATGAGAGGAATTCTGCTTTCATACTTTCACAAAACACACAAACATAGAGTCACGTATGATCCTGTTGGAATTCATTCTAAAAAGGAAAAGTATGACAAAGTAAATGTCATGATGTCTATGGAAAGTTGCACTAAAACCCAACTCTTTGTGTGTGTGCGCGCGTGTGTTCACAGTGTGTGTGTGTGTGTGGTTTCTGTAGT
>JAWHQN010000155.1:3076698-3084198 GCA_033220385.1 Triplophysa yarkandensis | reverse complement strand
GACATCATTTCCTGTTGCATGCATCGATCTAGCTGGTTGTGTGAAATTATGTGTTGAGGATCTTGATGTTTGTGTGTTTGTGTGACAGTGATGTGAGCTGGAATCAGTTGAGTCGGTTGGATGAGGGCAGTTTTATAGGACTCAGTGTTCTGGAGCAGCTCAGTGCTGGAAACAATCACATCAGTTTCATTGCAGACGGAGCATTCAGAGGTCTCAGCAGCCTTCAGACGCTGTGAGTTTTATAATTAAATGTGTAGTGATGATGTAAATGATGCTAAGGTCACATGTGGGGTTTGCTCTTATGTGTGTGTTGGGGCTGTGAGTTTCTGCCTTAAACGGAACCAAATGTTGTTTAGCTCAGAGGTCAGCACAGGTCACGTGTGTTTGAGGAGGGGGAGGTTTACAAGCACACATGGGTGGAGCGTTAGGGATCTTGTTTCTTAAAGAAACAGTGCACATTCTTAAAAATTAAACCATCCCATGAGCTCTTCTGTGTTTTCATTCTGATTTCTGTACAGAGATCTGAGGAGTAATGAGATCTCATGGACTATTGAAGACATGAATGGACCGTTCTCTGCTCTGGATAACCTGAGGAAACTGTGAGTATAATTTCATCATATGTAAGATGCTTTTTTCACGAGTGAAGAAATCTAAAGATTTTTTGTGTTCTTCAGGTTCCTGCAGGGGAATCAAATCCGATCGGTCACCAGAAAATCCTTCACTGGTCTGAACATGTTGGAGCTGCTGTAAGTCCTCCAGTACTTATGATGATGATGATGATGATGATGATGATGATCTTTATCTGTTATGTCTTTACACCACAGGGATTTGAGTAATAATGCTGTCATGTCTCTTCAAGCAAACTCTTTTTCTCAGATGAGTCGACTGTCAGAGCTGTATGTATGAATATCTCATTCTCTTCATTAGCTGTGTCACTGCACTTTCTCATGAATCTAGTTTCTCTCTTGCTCCATCAGGCACCTGAACACATCCAGTCTGCTGTGTGACTGCCAGCTCAAGTGGTTTTCTCCTTGGGTGGGCGAACATTCGTTTCTTCCTCTGGTGAACGCCAGCTGCGCCCATCCGCTCATGCTGAAGGGTAAAAGTGTCTTCACTGTGGATCAGGATGAGTTTGTGTGTGGTGAGTTTAAACTCTGCATTTCTCCTTATATTCTCACATGCAAATGTGTTTCACACAACATTGTGTTGCATTGAAAAAAAATGAAGGATTAGCATATTAGAATTGGAACTGCTGTGTTTGTTTCATGAGAATCTCTTCTTGGTTGACAGATGATTTACCCAAACCCCAGATCACCGTGCAGCCGGAGACGCAGTCTGCCATTAAAGGGACCAATGTGACGTTTGTGTGTTCGGCTGCCAGCTCCAGTGATTCGCCCATGACATTCGCCTGGAAGAAAGACAATGAGAATCTGAATGATGCGGAGATTCATAACCAGGCTCATGTGAGATCTCAGGGTGGAGAGGTGAGCGAGGTGACTGAATACACCACCACCCTGCAGCTCCGCTCTGTTGAGTTCACCAGTGAGGGGAAATATCAATGTGTCATCTCCAACCACTTTGGATCATCTTACTCCAACAAAGCCAAACTGACCGTCAACAGTAAGTGTTCAATCATTTCAGGATAAATGATCCTGCATGTGTTTTAGAATCTGCCCTCTGTAAATATAAGAGTCCATCGTTCTACGTTTTCTTGCAGTGCTGCCGTACTTTACCAAAATGCCGATGGATCTGACGATTCGTGCTGGTGCTACAGCTCGTCTGGAGTGTGCTGCCAGTGGACACCCATCACCTCAGATAGCCTGGCAGAAAGATGGAGGAACTGATTTTCCAGCTGCGCGTGAGCGACGGATGCACGTCATGCCAAAAGACGACGTGTTCTTCATTGTGGATGTGAAGACTGAAGATATTGGCGTGTACAGCTGTACAGCTCAGAACACTGCTGGCTCTATTTCTGCTAATGCTACACTAACTGTACTGGGTAAGATAATCTTCTGATATAGAATTATATCTAGAAATTAAGACAGGGATGAATAACGCTTGCTGTGTTGTTCCTGCAGAAACACCATCATTCCTCAGACCTCTGATTGATCGTACTGTGGTAAAGGGTGAGACAGCAGTGCTTCAGTGTATCGCCGGAGGGAGTCCTCCTCCACGACTCAACTGGACTAAAGATGACAGTCCACTTCTTGTCACAGAGCGGCACTTCTTTGCCGCTGGAAACCAGCTGCTAATCATCGTGGACGCAGCGGAGGCAGACGTAGGAACTTATACCTGTGAGATGTCTAACCCGCTGGGCACAGAGCGAGGCAATGTCCGTCTGTCTGTCCTTCCCAACCCTAACTGTGACTCGGGTTCAACAGGCGGGGGGGCACTGGGCTCTAGATCAGCTGAGGATGATGGCTGGACCACTGTGGGGATTGTGATCATTGCAGTGGTGTGCTGTGTGGTGGGTACGTCTCTGGTGTGGGTGGTCATCATATATCACACGCGCAGACGGAACGAGGACTGCAGTGTCACTAACACAGGTCTGTTTCTATAATCTCATCTGCTCTATCTTGTAACTAAGAATCATTGTCGCTATGTTTAATCTCTTGTGTTGTTTTTCTGTGTAGATGAAACAAATCTGCCGGCGGACATCCCGAGTTATCTGTCCTCCCAGGGGACTTTAGCCGAGCGTCAGGACAGTTATATTCCATCAGATAACAGCAGTGGACATCAGTACATGAGTGCTTCTGTCGGAGGATTTTACATCCCACCCAAAGATTTAAACAGTAAGACTTACAAACTAAAGATAGCAAACATTAAATATAAATATAAGTGTTTTAATGATTGACTGTTTCTTCCGTAGGTCTCTGTCGGTTAGACACAGGAAGTGAAGGAGACATGGAGGCTGTAATTGATCCGCTTTTGTGTCAGTATCAGCCAAGTGCTTCTCTACTGCGACGAGGAAACACATACAGTACAGAACTACCTGAAACCTACAACGGTCAGTTCTACACCATCACTTCAACATCACACCTGTGTGTTTAGTGAAGTGTGTATGTGTGTTAAACGTGATGTGTTTTGGGTCTTTTAGATCAGCATTTCATCTCCAGAGACTCATACAGCAGCTACAGGATCAGAGATTTCTACACATGCAGGTCATCACTTCCCAGTGAAGCTGGGGATCATGTGATGCAGCTCTCGAACAATGGTCTTCATGTGCAGATGGATCAATCATGTGTGGATGACTGTGAGAGAGGGAGCTGTTCTGGTTCTTATATGGGTCAGTAACAGATAGTCATGATTCATGAAAAACTTTATTTAGGGATACCACTGTTTTGTTGTTTACTGAAAGTACAGAAAGTCAGTTTTGACTCATTCCTGTCTTCTCTGATCTCAGGTACATTTGGTAAAGTGCCGTGGACAGCACAGCAGGACCTCTGCTCTTATAATAGAGTGAATATTCACAAGAATTGCATTAACACAGACTCCGATCATGAGGAACACACAAACTGTACTCTCACAGTAGACCCCAGCTCTGGTGTGTATGAACAGCCCTTTGATAACAGGACGCAACAGATGGGCTCTTAGCATCACACCTGTAACATTACAAACACTTTCATCTCTCCGATCAAATCTCAGAAATCTCTACCTCAGAATAAATTCTACACCTGAATGTATCCAGAGAGACTGATGGAGAAAACTACATTTGTACAAATATAGAATATACATTTTTTATACAGAAGTATTATATTTTGTAAATTAAACGTGTAAATATGATGAATATTTTCCCTGTTGTGGAGTCAAACATGTGTTTGTTCATAAACGTTTCATTAGCTTCATTAATGACAGTGACAAATGGGTTTATTTAGGGGTCTGATCATGTGACACTCATGTGTTTGATGCAGAGTCAGGATTCTAAGATCATTTGCTTTGTGCTTTGAATAAAGCTGCTAATTGAACGTGTACACTCTCTCACACATCAGAATCCTGTTCATTTCACATTTACATTCACTCTTGCTCTGGTTTACACAGTAAAGTGTTTTTTTATCATGAAAAATTTTCGAGATTCATTCAAAAAACGTGATTTTTCTGCTTTGTACATTGTTTCTTTCAGATGTGTTTTTTCACACGTCTGCAGATATTCATGTGTTTTATGTGTGAAATTCTTGAAAGCTAAAGTTAATGAAAGTCAGTCTGAGATTTCTTTCAACTTCAGCCAGCAGACTTTCCTGGCAGAACACAAGAACAACTGAATTCCAGAAGAATTCCTGTGCTCCAGAGTTTCTGCTGATCCAGCATCAGTTTTATTTGAATGTGTCCTCAGGGCACTGACCTCAGATCTGTTAGAGGCTGAAATTTATCTCACTCTGAATGTTTGCAGATGATCCAGCGGCTCCTTTATCATCAGAGAGAGAAACTTCAACATCTTCAGAGCTCTTCATCTTGAGGATCATTAAAAACAGATTTTCTTCAAGACGCTTGTGGCTTCTCTTAACTCTAGCACAGGTGGAAACACAAAGCCTTGAAATGGAAAGTGCGGTGACTGAGGAATTCTGGGAAGGCTGGTCTGATCTCACATGAGAAACTGATGTGAGATCCATGAAAGACACTCATCTGAGATTGTCCAGAGAACAGCACAAAACAAAACAGAGCAAATATAATAGTATACTGTTTGAAACATTGACTCACAAATAAAAGAATAAAAGCTGTAAATGTGAAATTTATTTCTAGGGAAGCAAATTCATTTTTTAAAACTCTTTAAACGACACAGATATTTCATCCATATGTGTGATGTGAACTTGATGCACTTTTAAATCATTGTTTTTTTGTATTATTTGTGTGTGTGTGCGTGTGCATGTACCATTTCATGACTTTTTGTGTTATTGGTTGTTCTGCAGATCTAACATTCATGAGATGGCGTTTGAAAGGCAGTCAGCCCACCCAGAAGAGACGTTTTCACGGCCTCACAGACGTTTCTCTGTTGGTTTATCGGATCCAGGCCAAATCATATATACTGTCACACGGCAGATCTTTCTCCTCCCTTGTGCAAGCCAAATGATCGCCATCCAAGAAGAAACACGACTCTCTCTCTCAACAGAAAGAAATGAGTCAATATGCAGCTCATTGGAGTCTCTCTCATAACAAAAATGTGCTGATGTTTTCCAGATGTGTTGAAACGGCAGAGACTCCATCTGATGATGCCAGAAACACAAATATCATCATTATTAAAGTAAGAACTCGCCCAGCCGCCCGTCTGACACATTAAACACAGAAGGACGTGTTTAGAAGAACTTTTCCTTTAAAACATGATCAAGTTGGAAGCTCTGAGAAACTCCATCACAGAGAAGAGTGTTCAGAGTCTGTTCTGTGATCAGCTGTAGGTTTGTTTTGGCATTAATTATGTCTCTCTCTCTCAAACTCTCTCTCTCTCTCTCTCTCTCTCTCTCTCTATATATATATATCTATAAATATTGATGCTTTTCATGTTCAGATAGTTAGATGATGTTTCTGATGGTGCAACAATGAAAAGTCAAGTAAAATGTCAAAGTCCTTCAGAACTGAACTTGTTAGTGTTAGCTGTGACCTTTGACCTGCTGTCTGTGTGTCTCACATGTCTGATGTTAATGAGAATCAGATGATGAAGTGATGATGATAGAGGGTCTGAACTGTGAGCAGATGAGTGTTTCACGCCTGGATAATGAACCTCCTGTGGATATCAGATCAGCACAGGTCAGTCACACAAATGAAGAACCGTATTATAGATCAACAGTACCACCATGTGGATACTAATGTGAATCTTTATTCTGTCTACAATAGTTTTGTTATATAATATTTGTAGTGCAGAGATCTTAATGATCTATTGATTATTAATGATCACTTTCTGTTTATCTCAAAATCTGATCACGACATTAAACAACACAAATCATCATTAATTTAAAGGTTCATCCCTTTTAATTTTTAACAATATACACAAGTGTTTCTCATATGCTGTCAATGAAAGATGATGAAAGAGGCAGGTGTGTAGTTGTTTGACACACAAAAACACACAACAGAGAGGAATCAACAGTTCTTCTTGCGTGATATCTTGGGTCGTAGTAAAGCACCTTTGTGGGGAAAAAACACTGAGTTTGTATGGTTTATAGGTTGGCAGAGTATCGATCTCTGTTCTCAAAATCCCTGTAGGCAAACTTTGCGTCCTTCTTGCTGTGTGGGATGCGACCAAAGGGGGCGTGGTCATTAAAACAGCTGTCAAACACCTCATCCACCACTTGCTCCGCCTCTTCCCTGTTAATGTTCCTCACAGCGAGGATGGAACGCAATGCGCGACTGCGGACACATTCCTGCACAACAAACACAACATCGTGTGATGGAATTCACAACTCTGTGGCTCCCACAAGCCAGAAACGACAAAACAAAGAGTTACCTGATGATGTTTCTTCAGACCAAAGTGAAATCTGGAAAACTCATTGATGAAGGAACAGTCTCCACTCAGATTGGCTGCTCGAATCTGCCAGAAACGAAAGAAAACAAAACAAGTGTGACCTTTTCAAATCCTTTCAAACATGTTTGTGAAGTGTCACTGTGTTGTGTTACCTCTGAACAAGCCAAATGTCTGAAGTTCCTGAACCAGTCCACTCGAGCTCTACAGTGATCAAATGCATGAATCAGTTCATGAGTGACCACTCGATTCATATGAGACTGTTGATGAATGTTGTTCTGACACAAAACAATCTGCAACACAATCACATCACAGTTATTAACAAACACTGACACATGTGAAGTGTTCATGCGGGAGGTTAACACACCTGTGATGTGGCAGCATCAAATCCTCCACTGACAGACCCATCACAATCCTCGCAGGAGAAATGTCTGTCTTTATTAACTGTACTGAGAAGAAATCACATAGAACTTACACACAAAACACACTCGCACACACGTCAGTCGCACGCACGCGCACACACACGTTCATGTGTGATCTTACCAGCCGGAGTTTCTCATTGCCCCCATCAGAAGTTTGGCGTATGGACCTGAAACACAGCACGCACACACACACGCACACACGCACAGACACACACACGCACGCAAACAAACAAGAACACAAACGCACAGACACAAAGAAAGAGAGAGACACACACGCACACACAAATGAAAGAAAATCAATCTGTTGTCATGAGATTTATTATTTATACACTACGCATGCGCACATCTGAGTTCTATTCCACACACATCAACACAACAGACAGACACAACAGACAGACACAAGCACAGCACAGACAGACACAAGCACAGCACAGACAGACACAAGCACAGCACAGACAGACACAAGCACAGGCAGACAGACACAAGAACAGCACAGACAGACACAAGCACAGCACAGACAGACACAAGCACAGGCAGACAGACACAAGCACAGGCAGACAGACACAAGCACAGGCAGACAGACACAAGCACAGGCAGACAGACACAAGAACAGCACAGACAGACACAAGAACA
>JAWHQN010000155.1:3069198-3071698 GCA_033220385.1 Triplophysa yarkandensis | reverse complement strand
CAGACGGCAGAGGAGAGTCAGACAGTTGCATCTGCAGCACAGACACTTGATTCAGTGAAACTTCAGCAGGAACAGAGGAAACAGGAAGCTGTCATGCTCAAAGACAGAGTGAGACCCGCCTCCTTCATCTGTCAACAATCATAATCTTTTCTCCTTGTCATCACACTGATTCCTCTCGTGTGTGTTTGTGTGTGTGTGTGCGCGTGTGTGTGTGTGCGCGTGTGTGTGTGTGTGTGCGTGTGTCAGGGTAATGCATACTTTAAAGAAGGGAAGTATGAAGCGGCAGTGGAGTGTTACACTAAAGGAATAGAAGCAGACAACACAAACGCACTTCTGTCTGCCAACAGAGCCATGGCTTACCTGAAACTCCACAGGTAACACACACACAGATTGCATATCATTTTTGTTTGTGTAGTGTATGCTATCTGATGGTCACGTTTGTGTTGTGTAGGTTCAGTGAGGCTGAACAGGATTGCAGTGCAGCTCTCGCTCTTGATGTCACATATTCAAAAGCTTTTGCCAGACGAGCAACAGCCAGAACTGCTCTGGGAAAACTGAGAGAAGCTAAAGAAGGTGTGATGATTCTACAGCTGTTTCAAGTGTTTGTGTCACGTGTGTGTCACATGTGTGTCATGTATTTAATGATTCGTTCTTGTGTGTAACATCGCAGATTATGAGCAGCTACTCAAACTGGAGCCTGATAACAAACAGGCCAGAACTGAGATCCACAAACTCACAACGGTACACAACACAGACAATCAAACACACGTCGGTTTGGTTTCATTTCAACCTTTGACTGTGTGTGTTTATGTTTCTGTGTGTTTTACGCGTGTGTGTTTCAGAAGTTGACATTGAGTGGTAGTTTGGTTACAGAAGAGAAGAAAATCATCCAGCCTATTGACAAACCTGAACATCTCCGATCAACTGTGAGTCCATCATACGCACGCGCACACACATCTCAGTGCTTAAGTTGTAAATGTTGGGTTGTTGTTGTTGTGACAGAAACCCTTGAGGAGGATTGACATACAGGAAGTTGGTGTGTCTGAATTATCTGTTGTCTCATCACCCCATCACAAGATTCAGAAGATCTCAGGGTGTCTCCATGAGTCCAGGTGAGATATGTGTGAGATCTTTGACTCTGCTTTGTCTGTGTGTTACACCTGTGTGTGTTACACCTGTGTGTGTTACACCTGTGTGTGTTACGTCTGTTTGTCTGTGTGTGTGCGTGTGTTGCTGTGCGTGTTTGTGCATATTACATGTATGTGTGTGTGCGTCCGTGCGTGCGTGAGTTATATCTTTGTTTGTGTTTCAGAGATTCTGGACATGAGAAGGACACAAGTACAGAGGAGAGGAATCCATCAGATTGTGAATATGTTCCTCCTCCACCTGCTAACAGTTTCCAGCTAGAGGCCGACCTGAGGAAAATAAGTGCTTACCCACAATCCACCTACAGATATTTTAAGGTACAGCCACAGAGTCACTGTGATGTGACCATACATCCACATGGCACTTTCAATAAGCAAACAGTCTCTTGTGTCTTTCAGCAAATCAGTCCCGATGTTTATCCAAAGATCTTCCAGAACTCCCTGGAGCCCGACATTCTCAACCAAATCCTCAAGATCTTTCACACCTTTTACATTCAGTGAGTGAAGAAATGATGATGACATCATCATCAGTGTGTTATAACATTCATATGTGATCATTGTGTTTGATTTCAGACATGAAGACGCATCCGTTCTGCTGGATGCACTGAAAAACCTGACATATGTCAAGAGATTTGATATGGTGGTCATGTTTATGTCATCTGCTGAGAGGAGAGGTACACACACACACACACACACACAGAGAGAGAGAGACCAGAGAGATAGAAAGAGAAAAAAGGGAGAAAGAGAAAAAAGGGAGAAAGAGAAAAAAGGGAGAAAGAGAAAGAGAGAGAAGGAGACAGAGAGACAGACAGAGAGAGAGAGGAGAGTTCAGTTTACTTCTGTTTTTGATTATCTATCATATGGCCGAGTGGCTGCACAAGACCTCTGAAATTGTAATGGACCCTCTGGAACCACTGAAAACAAGACAGCCCAAAACTAAATCCGAACCATGGAAAAGTGACACAGCGTGTACTGCAAGAGGCTAGTGTTGTAAAGTTGAGCGTAAATGGAAAAAGGAATTTCTGTATGCATCACTTCAAATGCTTAGAGACTGCTGGCGCCATTATCAGGTGATAAAGGAGGCTGATAGAATTGATCTCACCGACATTATTGCATTAAATCACAATAAGCTGTTCCGTTCAGGACTATTGACTCTGTCCTCAATGTTTCACAACTTTTGATTGATACCTCTCTAGCCACCTGTGAGCGTGATGTGTTAACGTGTCTTTAAATGTTTTTCAGTTATACAGGATCTGTTCGAGTGGATTCACCGCTCTGGTCTTGAAGATGATTCTGTTGGAGACTTACAGAAGAAATACGGCCTCTGACCTCAGATTTCTGCTAACAGAAATAAA
>JAWHQN010000155.1:3054198-3064198 GCA_033220385.1 Triplophysa yarkandensis | reverse complement strand
GTCTCTCTCTGGTCTCTCTCTGGTCTCTCTCTCTCTCTGGTCTCTCTCGTATTTTATACATGATTTCATAAGGTGAGTCTGATCATGTCAGAAAATAAATGTTCTCTGGACTGATGGAATCTTGTGTTTTCTATGTTGATTTACTGTTCAAATTCAAGCTCACCATAAGAGCCTGTTGCATCTCTTCAGACAGAAACATGTCGTTAATGAAGACTTAAGACATCGGATGAGTTTAATCTCTGAAAATCAGCTCAAAAAACAAACAGTAAAGACATTCCTGAACTCATGACCTTTGAAATGTTGCTTTGATTGATTTCATGCAAGGTTTTCCAGTATTGGAGGTTTCAATGTTTGTGGCTTCATCCTGAAAAATGCTGAATCAATGCTTGATTATCAATGAAGTCTTAAGTTCAAAAATATATGCAAGTAGTATATCATTCCTTCCATTAGAGCAATGTTCTAAAAAAGACTTGGTAGTTAACTCAGAAGCTCCAGTGGCTCAGTGGTAAGAGCGACAGATATCTGTCTGGAGATTGTGAGTTCAAGCTTCACTGTGACACAACATTTATTTAGATGTATAAGTTTAAGTGAAGAAGATAAAAGATAAAGCATACTAAAAAACATGTTGAAGCATGAAAGAGCCAGTAGCTCAGTGGTAAGAGCACATCCTCCTGGTGCAGAGGATCTCGGGTTCAAGACCCGTCTGGACAACAATGCGGACAAGGCCGGATTGAGTGGACAAGGCCGTGTAGAGAAAGGGGGTTAAACATCCGGGCTGGCCCCCCCGGAGCTCGGAGGTAAGACCAAGCAGCAGTTAGACAAAAATCTAAGAGTATGTCGACTTAGTTTTAAAAACTAACAAAATCCCACAACATATATGTTTTTCAGAGTCTTCCATTCCGTTCCTTTTCATTCTTGGTCCAGGTTCACTGCTGAACTCTCTGCTCCACATCTTCAGGTCTTCTCCATCTCTCTCAGACCGGTGCCAGCGGGTCTTGAACACCAAATGTTCCATCTATAGAACCTCATTGCTCTACCTACTGAGCCACTGAGCCCTTCACATTGTCTTCGGGTTTGATACTCCGCACAACCAGTAATTGTCTCTCTCACAGTCACTCCTTCAACTCTGTGAAGAAAAGCTTGAATACATTATGAAAACATTGAAATCATACCACAAATGACCTCAGATAAGCTCTTCTCTGTAATGGACACTTAAGTGACTGAAGGTGTCATCTTGATATAATGAAGATCTTCTTTAATGTTGATTCAGATTTCTACAGCTAGCGATCTGCTGACAGACTGATCTGGGATCTGAAGAGGATGTCAATTCAGACGACACTCACACAAACTCAGATCCTGTATCCATTTATTCTGCATACACACTATATATTTACAGTTTGTTCTCAAACATTGACCTCAGAGAGTTATTTGGCTAAACAGCAGTCCTGCTCCTGATAAATAAATCTTTATGAAAGTTTGGTCATGTCACATGATATCACATTACTTTATCAGCCTGAAGAGAAACACTCGGCAGATACAGGAAGACAAAAACTGCCGGGATATTGGCCCAAAACCTCAAGAAAGACTTCATTAACGTTTCATTTGGAAGTAAAGGAGACATAAAACACACAAACAGATCAGATGATTTACACTATAAGAGTCTACTCAAACAGATTTTCTCTCTTTAACGATATAAAGCTTCTCTTTTGGCATTACAATCAAGTACAAAATCATGTACATCAGAAATGATTCTCTGCTAGTAAATAAAACTCTACAGTTTGATAAACTCATGATTTCCTGCTTAAAATGTTTAAAGCAGCTGCTAAATATTTGGTCAGAATGTGAATATATTATTAACCAGCAATAATCCATATATTGGTCCAAAATTTGTGCGTGTTAAACAGTCAATATTTACCAGATGATGTTTCTGATGTCTACTGGTGTGTAATATTCTTCTCCACTGATGTTTTTCTGTCTAAAGCAGCACAGACAGAAATCTATCTGAAGATGATGAGTCTGTGGTCAGAGAGCAAAACATCATGGCACTTATCTACTGCTGATCATTCATTTACAACATTGTCCTCCTGTATCACGCTTGTTCATCCACATCGGAGCCAGTTCCGTTATCAGACGGGTCCAGGAGTTCTTGACGCCTCCTCATTATGGCAGCAAACTGAGCGCGCTCCACAGCGTCCTGCAAAAGGTGACAGAAGTGAATGGGAGGTTGGAGTCAGTGGTTGCTGCCCTCATCGAAGGACTCCACTCCAGAATCACTCGCTGTTGTGACCGCTGCCAGCTTTTCCTGACGTCTCCTCATAACCTCCTGCAGCTCCGACCCAGAGCTCCTCTAATAGAGAGAGAGAGAGAGAGAGAGAGAGAGAAAGGTGATGAGGGTCAGAGAGAACTCTTATATTAGTCTTATGAATCCTTTATAGTCTGAAGATGAGTGATGTGTGTGTTAGAATAATGTAGAGCTGTTTCTGTACATCAGAGTACACACAGTGAATAATTTAAACATCATTTACTGCCAGCATCTCTGACTGTTTAATACATTACAACACTGAGATGTCAATGATTACAAAGCAAAGACTCAACGTAAAGAGCAGTTAAGATTAAAGATGAAAATACAATACCTCAAAATAACCGCTGCGTGACGGACAGAGAGAAAGAAAGAGCAGAATGAATGAATAAATGAATGAATGAATGAGTGGAAATTTAAAGACTGAGATAAACACAAAGTTTTTTTATCTGTGGTTCATCTGAACAGCAGAATCATTCACATATATCACTCATATTTCACAGAAATCTCTCAATGATTCATCATTTTGAGCTATGCACATTTATGACCTCTGAATGTGTATGATACCCTCTGTTCAGACATTATTCCACATACAAGATGTTCTTTGCTTTGTAAAGGGATGTGGAGGATTCTGAGGTGTTTGAGGGGCATTCTGGGATAGAATCTATTCTTTAAGTGTAGTTCAAACAAATCTCTGTTGGTCAGATAAAAAAAAAATCACCACTAACAGCTAAAGGGACATCCAACCATCTGATAATTCTATACAGATCAGCTGTTATTTAAATTCACCATGATAAGCCGGCCAACAGAGAGCAAACGTTTGACTACACTGTCCTAAAATACCTTTAAAGAGACGCTGATTTAACGCTCAGAAGACGAAAAGAATCAGAAGTAAACCTGCAGATAGCAAACAAACACCAGACAACAGCAAAGGAACTCGCCACCAGACATCAGTGTGACGTGAACCCATGAGACACAGAGAAAGAAACCTGGGGTTACACTGACCTCAAGAGCAGCTTTCTGAACAGTGATCTGACTGTAAACACGAGCCCCGTCATCAGGACACACAGTCTTCAGTTCATCTTTATTAAGAGAGAAGAGTTGAGCTCCTGTCAGAACACCCAGACTGTTGATGGTCCTGAAGTAGTCAAACACACACAGGCTATCAATCACTGTAGTTATGATGATGTGTTAGCTCACAGCACTGGGGTTTAGACTCACACAGCACTAAAGCCCTTGAGGTGAAGCCAGGCCGTCACATCCTCAGGTGTGGAGTCATAGGTGATGTTTACAGATGGAATGCTGGTGGAGCGAGCTGGTGTCTGAAACTTCTTCTGAGCACTTCGTCCTAATGTCAATCTGTGCATTAACTCATCTTGAACCTCTCCATGTTTGACTTACGACCTGAGAACACACACGCGCACGCACACGCACACACACACAGAGATTCAGAGACGAACAGACAGAGATTCAGAGACGAACAGACAGACAGTATTCATGTGTGTGTGCGTGTGAGCGTACGGTTGGCAGGTGGCGCTCTCTCTCTCTGATTGTCTCTCATGATGACGCTGTCACTCTCAACACTGTTGTTCTGATCTGTGATCTCAGCATGTGAAGGGTCCTGATGTTCAGCAGCTGCTGGGCAGGTGTGGGGGGCAGAGGGGGAGTGGGGATCTTTCCCAGAGCAGGTGGAGGGGGTGGTGTTGGGGTTGGCGGGACGGGTGTGACCGCTGGTTTGGGCACATAATCTGATCTCTGTTTCTGTTGAAGATCACACACGTACGCACGCACGCACTATCAAAACTAAAGAAGTGATATATCCTATCTCAGACAGAGATACATGACACCACACTCATTCACATCACTCAAGTTACCTCATTTAACTCGCCCAGTAATTGCTTGAGAGAAAGAGTACAATTAAATTTACAATGACTGAATGTCAACACACACAGAAATTATTATTGAAAAAAACTAAAAGACCCACACGCGCACACTACTGTAAATGCAAACGTGTGGGTATGTCCACACACGACACACACACACGATTACCTTAAACAACTCAAATTCCTTCTTGGCATCATTAGCTTCAAGATGAATAAAAAGAATAAATGACATGACAAACACAGATGAGATGATGAACACGTGACAGATGTGATGGAGAGGTCAGATCACCTGTATGGTGTGACTGTAGATAGGCTCCCCACGACCCGTCATCTCCACTGCCTGTTCATCTCCAGAATATTATTTGGCACATATCCTATAGCACCCTCAATGTTCTTCACCTTCCACCACTGCTTCCTGTCATCAAGCACCTGACACCCAATCAAATTACATAACTGTCAATCAGTCACATTTAACTTGAGCGCATCACGTGCATAGCTGTCAATCCCATCACTTTACCTCCAGCACTTCATCTTTCATTACTGATAACTCTGTGCTGTTTCTGGCCACAAAATCATATTTGGATTTGGCAAAGTTTCTCGACTGTGTACCGCCATTAGCATCAAAGTTCCTGAAGAGAACAAAAGGAAATCAGTAGGAAATAACCCTGACTGTCAGTTGATTTTACTCAAACCTTATATGCCAAACAAGCTAGAGCACAGATTTAACACAGAATGTTTCTCAATATATAAATCTAATTAGATTGATGTTGGTATTGAGCACTGTAGCTGTGGAGGACTGTCTCAAACATCACAAGAGAAAAGGACTTTTGAAGGATCTGAAGAATTGATTTAAGAAGAGATGATCTCCTGAAATATCACGTAACAGAATCAGAACCGAGTGAATCAAGAGAAAAGACAGAAAACCCCACAGATCAGAATATGAGACGGTTCTCCAGAGCTCTGGTCTCATCTTCACCCACTGGGGTGTACCTATCAACATGACGGCTGAGCGTTTGTTTAAAGCTTCCACAGCTCTGTCTGGCTCCAGCAGTTGCAAACGCTTGTATGAAGTGTGTCTGATGTCATACCCGTCTGCACTGGGGTAATCCGGAAGAACTGACTGCGGACACAACACTACAACCCAAGATCAGTTCAGAAAGAATAATGTGTAATGATGAAAGTAATTGTGTTTGTGTATAGGTTCAGCTCACAGTGAGAGCGCCTGATCTCTGAACATCCGACTGTATCAATGCCTCCGCCAGCTGAGCAAACTTCCTGTTCACGAGACACCAGCACCGGCGGCTCCCAACCGTCTCTGAAACGCAGCGTGTGAGGAGGAAAGGGATAGTCCTTTGGCCACTCTAACCTGACAAACACAAACACACACAGACAGACGGTCAATGTCTTTCTGTCTCTCTCTGGACCCTTCATGATTTTTATGATCAGCACCTGCACTTTGTCCATCCATCTCCAGCGTGACCCACAGGCGTCTCTCATCCTCTAAACCTGAGGAGTGTACAAAGTCTATAGCTTCTCTGGTGAGCAGAGGAACAATTACACCTTTAGCCACATCAACTCCACCAGACGTCTGAATCACCTGACACACAAACAAACATAAAATAACATTATAAAAACCCAAAGGTAACTTAAACTACAGTAATGATCATCACATGTACCAGTCGGAGAGGACTGAAGAGAAAGTGAAGCAGATCCACAGCGCTGGGATTTTGAATCTGCTGCTTTAACTTCCCCTGCAACAAGAAAATCATCTCATTTCACGATCTCCTCTAACATAACAACATTCACACATTATGACAAGCTAAGAGTTTCCTCACCAGCAGGTTAAAAGCGTGTTTGAACTTTTGTAAACAGTCGATAAACTCATCCTGAGATGGAGGTTTAGACCTCAGAGTCAACACTCCCTCTAACAACACACAATTCAGTGACATCATCAAAACATAACACACACATCAGTGACATCATTGATATCATCAACAAACAAATCACATAATTACATGTATACATTTATATAAAATGACATCATTAACACACAAACATGCACAACACACAGACACACACACACAAACACAACTTAACATGTGGTCTGACCTCCGGGTGTTTTCTTTTTACTCTTTTTAGATTTCTTGCGTTTGCTGAGTTCATTAAATGCCTCTGCAGCTTTCTGAAGTTTATTAACAAAATGCTCAATGTCGTCCAGAACGTGATTGAGGATTTGCTGTAATATAGACACCACACCATTACAAAGCATCACACTGCTGTTTATTACTTTGATTACGCTGGTTTATGATTGTATCTGCATGACTCAATGAAGTCCTCATCTCACTGGCTGACAGACAGGAAGTTAATAAAATTAATGTAATTGTGTTAACACACACCACATCTCTGTCGATTCGTGATGCGCTCATCTCTGGAGGTCCGTCAGTCTCTGTGAAGAGTTTCTGTTTATCATCTGAAGGCGCACACACACACACACACAAATCAGTGTAGGTAGTTCAGTGTTAGGCTGAAGTGTGTATGAAATCACTCACAGTTTGCTGATTATTGGTCCAGGCAGACCAGTTAGCCACTCGACCCTTGCTGTCCGGTTGACTGACAGCTACTGGTGGTTCCGGGCGGGTCCTCCCGGTGGAGGAGGATGGTCCCGTCCACTCTTCAGGATCATTCTGAAACAGAACAGAGATGAGCATTCTGCATTTCTATGGTCACAGCCTCATCATGTACCCAACGGTTTGGTGACAGTCTTACCTGAGAGCCTCAGGTCTTTTTTGACTTTTCCACCTTTGTGATCACTGACGGCACTGTCAATGTCTGCCTGGATAAATTAGCCTAGTGGAGGAAAACACATGATCACACTGATGTGAAGACAATAAGCTTTGTGAGATGAGACTTTTGAAGAACCTTGATGTCATCACACTGAAAAGATGCATGTCGGGTTTTCCCTGACCAGATTCTTTACACACCAGCGCAAGGATAGAGTCATAATTACACGAGTTCATGATGGCCTGACACAGTTGAACTGTACTGAGAGGAAAATTCTCCAGCTCATTCTGAAACATATTAAACCCACAAATAAGCAATCACAAATTCACACTTAAGAAATGTAAAACTTTCTGTGTGCCTTTTGATTTTACCTTGTGTCCTGAATCGATGAGACTTACAGATTTGTCATCCACCTGTAGGATCATGTCTTGAGTCCATACCTTCCCTTTAGCATCTAACAAACGCAGTTTTCTGATCCCGTCCTCAATGTCAACATGGCTTCCTTACGATCATTAAAAACGTTGTCAGATGCTGAAAAAGAGACAATAATAAATATTATAATTAAATATTATTATTATTTAAGAGATAATAATAAATATTTCTCTGTCATCTCAAACACATCTCAGTCTGAGCAGCAGTGTCTCACCTCGACATGGTAGCGCGAAGTTTCCGTCAAACCATTGATGCTGGTTTTGGTGTAATTTTTCCTTTGCTCTGAAAACCACACACACGCACGCGTGCACGCACGCACGCACACACACACACACACACAAAATCATCTCATGTGGAGTCAAGTTTTTAAATGCAGAACTCTGGAGAGACATCTGAAATCTCCGTCTTCACATCCATACACACATGCGTGTGTTAACAGACAAACCCATCACCCACACATTTTACATACAACCACTGCTGCACACAATGTGTGTGTTAGTGACAGATTTGAAAAGCACAGCAAACAAACACTCGTACATGTCTATCAGGTTCTACCTTTCTTTTTGTGTTGGCAGATGTGTGAAGGAAATAAACTCCATCTGTTCCTGAGTTTAATGTGTGAAAAAGAGCAACAAACATGATGTCCACAACAACCACTGAGACACACACACTCCTCACATTTATCCCAATAAAACACAAATGAATTGTATACTTTAATACACTCTCATCTGTACAACACTTGTTGATATAAAAATGGAATAACATTGTTCATGTGTTTGGGTGTTGTCATAGTGTACGTCCGGTTGGTGTGTGCAAGTGTAAATGTGAGTAGCAGTGCATTGTTTGATAAAAGGATGTGCAGTGTAGAGATAACATACAGAGAAGTGCTGTAAGTGAGGACCTTCGTGAGACACTCACCATACAGAGCTTTAGCACTCGGCCTCTTGACAGGAACATCTGGTGACACAGACCTGTGTCCACTGACAAACAACAACACACACATAATAAATACACACACCTACAATAAACACAACAGTTTATTCATGATATATGTGTCTGTGTGTGTGTGTGTGTGTGTGTGTGTGCAGAGAGAGAGAGACAGAGAGAGAGAGAGAGAGAGAGACAGAGAGAGACACTTGATCTGTTATATAGTGTTTAGTCACACTAACTGTGACACAAATGAATAATGAATGTGTTTGACTGAAGGTTGAATCGCAGCCGCACACATGCACGCACACGCACGCATGCACGCGCACGCACACACACACACACACACGCACGCACACATGCACACATGCACACACATACGTAAAATGCTTGTTGTGTTGTGAGATAGTCTTACTTCATCTGTGACGGGCTGTCATTCATGTCTGCACTGTAGATGTACACACAGCTGGAAAACAACAGAAACACACATGAACATGTGAACACACTTTGATCTAAGGTCAGAAATGAGGAGCAGAACATCCAGTAATACTCCAAGTCTCCACGGTAACTGTCCCTATGTGCTGCAGGAATTAACTCAATCACGGCTAAATTATACACCGCAGCCGGGAATCATGGGAAAGATGAGCTGTCAATCAAGCGTTCAAGATGTTCTTAATATGAATGAAGAGATGAAAGCTGATCATGTGTGGGACCTGAACTACATCAAATCTTTACCACACAGTTAACACAATTACACACCTCAGAGCTGATCAGAGATCAGTGACACCAATCACTCAATCATCACATATAACACATATAGCACAACTTCATTGTGCTCCACCTACGTTGACACAGTACACAAAGTGAACCCTGCTGCTACTGTAAAAACAAATATCTACAACACAAAAACACACAAAAACAGTCACTAATCACCTTATTCCTGATCAGAACAACTACACACACATACAGAAGTACACAGGCCTGATGACACAGGCACAAGTGTGGTTGTGTAGTTGTTGTACCTTTTGTTAGAGCAGCAGTATGAAGCACATGTCCGCCTCTCTCTCTCATGTGGAATCTTTAAGAGGATTTACACACACCACAGATTTACAAACTCACACAGGTCTGTGATTATCCAATGCAAAGAATGCTGGATAGCAAAAAACTTTCCACATGACAGAGTTGAACGGAACGATCTAGAAACAATGTGAATGAGTAACAGAATCAGTGTGTGTGTGTGTGTGTGTGTGTGTGTGTATGTGTGTGTGTGTGTGTCTGTGTTGATAGTGGTTAATATTGAACCAGTGTAAGTTAAACTAATGTCACTCGAGTAAAATAAATGTATGATGAATTTTTATAATTTGTGTTGTGTCAGTTACCCACAATGCTCTGTGTCCTAAACCAATTAAACGGATATATTAAGAGCTCTATCTCTTTCTCTCTCTCTCTCTCTGTCTCTCTCTCTCTCTGGTCTCTCTGTCTGTCTGTCTCTGTCTCTGTCACAAACTAACACACTTAAAACTGTAAAGTCAAAGGTGAATGACCTCTCAAGACAGCAGGTGCTTTAAATTCTCATGTTGTTTGCTCTGTGGAAACTTTCTTCTGTTTAGAGTTCATTGACAATCTCCTCATGAGAGCACACATATATGTCAACAACTCTCTCTCTCTCTCTCTCTCT
>JAWHQN010000155.1:3005326-3053698 GCA_033220385.1 Triplophysa yarkandensis | reverse complement strand
ATTGGTTAAGGGTTCGCAAGATGGACCCTTTTAAGTTATCAGCAGCGTTTTGGAAACACAGCGGTTGGGATTACGATCTGTGAAGCACGTGACACAAGGTTGAGCAGAACACACATGATGTACTTTCTCTGTTTTCTCTCTCTTCTGGAACACTGTGTACAGCCACGACTCCCGTCGCATCACGACTTGCTTAACACTGAATAAAAAGATGTTGCCAAAGCCAAACTTTTTGGGGAAATTGAAAGAATAATCATTTTTGTATATCAGATGATAATCACTGAAAATGAATCCCACAGATATTCTCTGATAGAGGAACCGGATGATACGGAAGGAACCAGTTAGGGAATACTGCATGGCAACACCCTAGCAACAACCTGCAATACCATAGCAACATGGCATTGTTAAACATCAAGCACAACTTAAATTTCCTTAAAAAACTATTAAAATCTACAAGCATGATGAATCTCTGATGCTAGAATGAGTTCACACACTAACATCAAGGCAACAGTGTGTGTGTGTGTGTGTGTGTGTGTGTGTGTGTGTGTGTGTGTGTGTGTGTGTGTGTGTGTGTGTGTGTGTGTGTGTGTGTGTGTGTGTGTGTGTGTGTGTGTGTGTGTGTGTGTGTGTGTGTGTGTGTGTGTGTGTGTGTGCGTGCGAAAAGAGGCGTATGTGTTTATTTCATCACACACAAACACTTCAGACACACAACAATCATAGAAAAATACACCACGAAAACAATATAAATTAATTCATATTAACATGAAATTATTTAACAGCATATTTAACTGCATTCTGCAAAACTTGCACTCAAATATGTTTTAATCCAATGTCTCCCACACAGAACGTCTATTATGCAATAATCCCACCCGTCCTCATTCAGTAACGTTTAATCTGAACGGTGTGTACTGTTTAAAAACATGTTAAGCAGCTGTACACAAAAAACAACACATACAGAAAAGTCCGTATGAAATACTTTCTTCTGCAGGACATAAAAGATATTTTGAAGAATGCTACACATCGTTAAACAACATAAGACATCATTCACTTTCACGGTATGAACACAAAACCACCAATACATTCCTCGAAATATCTTCTTTTGTGTTAGAAATACAAGCAACGGTAGTATGAAGAATCCATCACCTGAACTTTATAGAGGAAGTCAAGATGGGAACTAAACTTCCACCACCATGTAACCCCATGAGAACCTTAGAGTTAACTGAAATCCAGTAAACTTTATTAAAGTATTTTCACTCAATGTTCTGGGTACATACAATGGCCACACTAGTCTGACATATAGCAGATGGTCAGTTGGTTTTTCTTTTAAAGCTGCTTAACTGGAATGATGGTGCACTGGACTGCTTGTCTCATCTCCAGCAGATGGAAAATACCCCGATAATTCCAAAAGAAGAGATTAAACTCATGCCCAACTATCCAATGCTCCCGCTGTAGAAGTTGGGCCGGTGTGTTAAGGTTACGGCGACACAGAACGCTTCATCTGGCATGAGGAGGCATGTGGAGCAGTGGGACACAGGGAGACTGAGAGCAGGGAGGGAATTTAAGGACGCGAGTGTCCAAATGCGAATTTCATTCATAAATACTGCGAGATATCTGGCCAAAAGTATTCTGGCTAAACTACTTCTCGAGCAATGGCTGCTCCATTGGGACAACAATCATTTACATTTACATTTTCATTTAGGCATTTAGCAGACGCTTTTATCCAAAGCGACTTACAATAGTCGAGGAGACAATGAAGCGGTAAATAGCCGATACAACAATAGGTGAACAAGTGCTACAACAATGTTACCAAGTTACACGGAAAGAGAAGTTACAAAAGTTTTTTTTTTAGGTCTTAATCATAATAAACAATCATAATCACCATTATTTTGATTCATTGTCTGATTATGATTATTTAACATGATTAAACACTACGTTAATAAATATATGATTCATTATTAATAAATAACCATTTTCAATGTCATCTCAATATGATAATAAATAAATGTTACCATTAGGACATAGAAGATATGAATCTACAAAGAGACAAGTCTTGCACAATAAATGATTTAACTTGATACTTTTGGTTTCATAACTCACAATCACAAACAACTCCTCATATGTTATTATAGGCAAACACAACATAAGTGTGTAGTTTACATGGCTTCACTAAATGTGGCAATATTATTTTAGAATAGAGACATCTCCACAGAAAACTAAATTATATTAACTAAATCCTCAATCAAGTGTACTGCACTACATTGACATCTAGTGGAGAGTACCTGCATGCACACAAGAGTGCACAAAAGAGTCAATTGAAAAGTACTTAAAAGGAGGTCTCTGCTGTGCCTTTTTAATTATGAGGTCAAAGTGGATTTGAAGTCTTGAGAGATGATTGATCCCAGGAACTTGAAGGTGTCCACTGCAGTCACAGCACAGTCCATGATGGTGAGTGATGGAAGTGCAGTGGGGTTTCTCCAGTCCATGATCCTCTAAAATGTTTTGTGTGTGTTCAGCTCAAGGTTGCTACAACTTCACCAGAAAGACAGCTGTTGCCTTACAGAGAGGTCTTTAGAAGTGCAGTTGTGGGTGTATAGCGAGAAGAGCAATGGGTCGAGTACACGTCCTTGAGGAGCGCCAGTGTTTCTGAAGTGGACATTTGAGATTAATTTCTAACTAGCTGCTGCCAACCTGTGAGAAAGTTGCTCATCCATTGAAAGATAGAGTTAGGGACTGAGAGCTGGGTTAGCATCACACCGTATTCATCACAGGTTTTAAAACTACTTTATTATAAATATTGTAATCAGTCATTGAGAGCTACACACTTTAAACTATTTGATGAGAGACTTTCACTAATTCCTGCAAACAACATTAAATGTGTTACGTTATCTCGATTGTTCATATCTTAGTTACACATTACCTCGACACGCCCGTCTAACAAAAAAAAAAAAACTGCATACATCACGATTACAACACAGATACAGTTATGACAAATCACCAACGATGAATATAGAAGCTTCATTTAGGCACATTTTTAAATAAATGAATGACTTATTATTATTAATGAATGACAACCCTCTCATCTCATTATTCTTGGGTTTATTTTCTACACATAATCTGTGTTTGTCTCATTTGCTGTCATAAGAGTGTGAAACCGAATGCAGAAATGTCTTTTCATTGTTTATGAGACCATTTGTATATATTCTACAGAAGCTGTAAAGCGTTGAATTTTTAAGGTGTATTGTGGGATTGACGGCAACCTTAGACCTTCTGAACTGAACGAATTTATTCACATACAGAGACTGAATACAGAGGGTCAGGTTTTTCACATGCTTATTTGACAGCAGGTAGAAAATTAAACCAACACATAATTTTGAGCAGGTAAAACAATAAGCTAAGTCAAAGTAACACGTAGAAACTGATTGATGATTTGGCGAATGATGTTGTACAGAGCGTGTCGATTTTAATCAAGATTGAAAACTAATTTTAAACCATGTTTTAAATTATTTTGCAAATGTATTATACTTTAAGGGGACTTTTTCAATCATTTTAAGTATGTGAGTATAGACCACCTTGTGAAATCTCTTTAATTAATTCACAGTTGAAACAATTGAAAAAACTTATAGAATGTTACCTGTAAAAAAGGCTACCTATAATCTAAAGTTTTAGAAACTGTTGTGTCATGAATTAATTTTTTATATTCTTTTAGCTATTTCCTAATAAGTTTAATTAAAAATACAATTGTATTATGTTATATTATTATTATAATCTGATACATAATGCTTAACACATTAATCTTAAAAAATAACAGGGAAAATGTAACAGCTTTAAATAATTTGAATCAATAATTATCATAAAGTCCGTAAGATAGAATGTTAATAAGCGGAACTTACATATAACTTAAGAAAAAAAGTGAAGTTTTAGAAAAAACTGGGACAGAGATGTCATGTGATAAATGAATGCTAGTTAAAGCTGTTGTAGAATCTCTATTAGTAGTTTGAAAGTGGTTAGTAAAAGTGTATAAAATTATTCCACTGAATGTAAAGCATGGCTTTACATTCAGTGGCTTGACCAGTTAACTGCTCGGTTACATGATCTGCCTGCAAATCAAACACAACCTTTCATCCTGCTGCCAAAACCCGTTTTTCAAGAAACAAAGTTTGCATTGTCATGCAGTGTGTGTGTGTGTGTGTGTGTGTGTGTGTGTGTGTGTGTGTGTGTGTGTGTGTGTGTGTGTGTGTGTGTGTGTGTGTGTGTGTGTGTCTAAGTCAAACACACAAACCCAAAGACACACAAACAGAGTATAATAACTCAGAGGCCAAACCCATCGGACTGGGCCCACCAGAACGGAAATGAAACTTCTCACGCAAAGCTTCTCATATGTGGGGAGGAGTTTTCCTTTCACTTCCTGCAGCACTGCATAAATCCTCTCTCTGTGTCTATCTGGACAACTCCACAGTGAACAACAGATCTATCGGCCTTCAACATGAGTCAAACAGAGCCTCCATCCAAACAAAATCCAATGAAGGCCAGGATGGAACAAGCAGCAAAGACCAAGGATGAAGACAAACTTTACAAGCGAGATGGAATTCTGTACTCCACAATCCTGAGCCCTCCAGAGACCATGGACAAGTTAAAAGACCTGGAAGCCAGAGAAGATGACGTCATTCTGGTGGCGTACCCCAAATGTGGTGAGTAAAACATGCGTTCTAACAAAACTTTGCTTTTAAAGAACTTCCCTTGTGTATGGGGAAAATGTGCTGTCCCAGCCCCCCAAACTCCTGCAGATCTGCTGAAGGACTCCATTGTAACACCCTAACATTACTCTTCTCTTCTTTCCGCTACACACCGGCCACAAACTCTTCTTCATGACATCACTAACCAATCTTCTGAAAGCAGTAAACCTTTTTAAGAACCATCACACATTACACTGTACACTGGGTAAAAAGTTTGTTGGCATTACTCAATTTCATTTTCCATTTTCATGCAATAATGGAAAGAGAAGTTATTCTATAAATTAGGGTCTTAAATATACACATATTGACCACATTCGTGAAAATCAAGCAGAAATAGCTTTTGCGTGAACCGGTTGTTGAACTTAAGTTTTTTTCACATTATTCCTGTAGCACACTTTAGAATAAAGCATGAAGTATAAATCTAATAATGCACGTTTTATATGCATCAACATTAACAAAGTACAGCTAATAACAAAGAATATAATAATGTTTGTAGTCTTCTATCTGAAAGGACAGGTTTTCTTTTATCTTGCTATCTTCTTATCACTATCTTTATTTTCTGGAACAGGGTTCAACTGGATGGTGGCAGTCCTGCGCAAAATCATTAATGCGTCTACTGGGAAAAATGAGACGCCGCCGGACCGTCCTCCACTGGTCGAGTTTCTACCTCCAGATGTTCAGCAGGTCAACAATCCAAACAACTTCACGCTGTCTTTACTAACGCAAACATCGGACACCGTCTAAGACTGGGGTTTTGTTTTACAGAAACTCTCAGAAATGCCGTCACGTAGACTTCTGGGAACTCATCTGCACCCTGACAACATGCCTGCCTCCTTCTTCAGCAAAAAGCCAAAGGTTGGGAATAATAAAGGCACTCTTAAGTACATTTAAAAGGTTACATGAAACCAAAGGAGGAATATCATTCAATTGCAGGGACAACCATAACAAAAACATCCATTATTCTTATTGGTATCTATAATTATTATCATTATAGTACAGTTGCAAACCAATGCAGATTTATAGTGGATGTATATTAGTACAGACTGAGATTTGAGGAAAACTTTATAGAAATACGGAATTAGGACATCCAAGATATTTTTTGTCGAAAACACAGAAATATCCATCAATTAAGGTAAGAATACTGTTCTTCTTTAAAATTATTAATCTGAACGGAAATGCAAATGTCACCTATGAAGACTTTAAATAAAGGCCAAGTTCAGATTCAAGATGGATCAATACGTGATGTATTTTGCTCATCATATGATTCTAGATTCTGGTGGTCTTCAGAAACCCAAAAGACACGCTCGTCTCATACTTCCATTTCATGAACAAGAACCCTGTGCTGCCCAGCGCTGAGCCATGGGACAAGTTCTTCTCTGACTTCATGTCTGGTGAAGGTGGGTTAAAACCATTATTTAAACATGAATGCCATAGACGGCCTTTCAGACTCATGAATTTGTGTTCTTTAGTACCCTGGGGGTCTTATTTTGATCATGCTCTCGCCTGGGAGAAACGACTGGACGATCCCAATGTGATGATTGTGACTTATGAGGAGCTCAAACAGGTGCATAACATTGTCAACATGCAGAACAGTTACGATAAAACACTACGGCTCTTCCTTTACTGATGATTGATGATGTCATCACATTTGTCTGCTCACACAGAACTTACCGGAGGAGGTGAAGAAGATCTCGGAGTACTTTGGCTTCCCGCTGACAGAGGAACAGGCCAACAACATTGCCGGTCAGAGCACCTTCAGTGCCATGCTGGAAAACTCAAACACGTCTCATGGAAACATGGGATCCGTCTTCTTCAGAAAAGGTACGAGGTGTTCTCAACACCACACACGTATCACAATAACAGTTCTTAAAGAGATCTTTTTTATCATTTTCCTTTTTCAGGTGAGGTCGGCGACTGGAAAAATCACTTTTCTGAGGCTCAAAATAAACAAATGGATGAGCTTTTCAAAAGTAAAATGGCTGGGACCAAGCTAGGAGCGCTGATGAAGTATGACTTCTACTGCCAATAAATGTGAACGATGTGACGCATCATTCACAGATGATGAAGACTTCTTACATCGCACCACAGGGATTTAATGTACTGTCACTAACACGAGCAGCTGATCATAAACATGTTGATGTTGGGTTTACATGTACATTCCATTACTTTTTTTATGTTTTTTATGAATTATATTTTGAACTTACTTCATCATTTTACCTCAACATGTGAATATGCAAACATTAATAAAATTATTGAATAAAAAACCTATCTTGTGAGATAATGTATAGACAATGCCACTAGATGACACTCCAGCAACCTACAACACTCCATCATGAGTCTGAATAAGACTTTCTTCTGAATGCAGATGCTGTTAGATTACAGCTGGGAAAAATAATGATATGTTATTATAAAATAGGTTCTTAAACTTTTAAAAGGATGTTAAAATGATCTTTTGGTTGCAGCTCTGGAGTCTTCATGCTATAGATTTAAACAGTTCTAAAATATACAATTATAGTATAGTATAAAATAAGAATAAAGTATTGAATGGATTCAGTTGTTTAAAATAATACATAAGACATCTGGTAGAAATTGTGTATTATATACTGAGCATACGGTAGACGTGCGTTTGGCATTGTTCATAGATCTGTGGTGTGTCTCAGCTCTGAAATCTAATGATGTCTAATTACAGCACAGTGTTGAATCTGAGAGCAGGAGATGAGCACTACATGAACAGCATCCTGGAAGTGTTACACATCCAAAGTCAAAACAAGACAATCTGTTAGGAAATGCAGGAAAACACCAATATCCTGAGGACATTATTCAAACTTTTATCTAATTCCACAACTACCGAATAACTTTCGAGGTTAAAACAGATCCGAAGACTTAAAAGTCTATAATCTACGTAGAAAAACACTGATTTAAAATAAATGTCCTATTTTAACTGTTGTTGTTGGTGTTACAACTAATTGGATGTTGGATATGCAGTATCAGAAATGTTTTATTTAGTTACAGAAAGAAAAGCGTACATTTTCAAGGAAGAAATGGAAAGGAAAATCATATATTAGATTATAACAGGATATAGAAGAGTTTATTCATGTAATGTTTTAAAGAGTTTGGTGAAATATAAACCAAAACTCTCTATATACATTTGTAAAGAGCAGGTGATGTCCTATCCTGAAATTACATTTCATGCATCAGTTTACATTTAAGCATTTGGCAGACGCTTTTATTCAAAGGAGCAAAGAAACGGTAAATCGTAAAATCGAGATAACAAAAAAGGAAGAATGCTGTGTGCAAATTAAAGCTGCCTGCCAAGTTGTTGCATTTCATCAAATAATTTGAAAATCAGTGAAATATGAAGGTGATATTAATGTTATATTATTAGAAAACAGAAGTCTTTTTGAACCTCGGACAGACACTGAAAACCTTTAACTTTTTTAATACAATGCTTTAGACATGAGATTTGATTTATCAATGTTTCTGACATTTGTGAAGGCCACACCTATACTCATATCACACAAATATCACTACACACCCAATAACAATAATCTTACACCTGTTTGAACAGATCTCTAGATGAAGACCGACATCTTTAGTCTATGTATGACAAACACATTCCTGTAATTCAGATTCTGATCTGATTCATAATGAACGTCACTCTCGCTGCATCCTACTGATGCGAATTTCAGAAGAGAAACAGTGAAATGTCCCGTCAGGTTTTTCTGTTTGTTATATATCAAACTCAAACGCTGTTACTGTAGAGGAAGATCTGCACAAATACACAGAGACACACATTCATATATCACATTCATATATCAGCTCAACTGGCCTTTTCACAAAAGATCAGATGTAGTCATTTATCAAACCCTTTAATGTCAAAGAGAAAGATGAATCAAAACATGCCAAATGATAAAAGAGCCGTTTCAAAGAAAGTTTATCCGCCCCCTTGGTTCCATTTAGATTGATCTTTATTGCAAATTATTTTTGTGAAATATATTCATACACTATTCGCTATTATTCTTCAGCTGTGAATCCAGCTAAAGTGGATGATGATGTTTTTATAAAAACAAAGAAAACCAGGCTTGTCTTGTTTAATTAGTGAATAATTTCCATCTCTGGTTTTACTGATGCTGTAATGCAGAGATCTGGTCTGACTGTCCCTCAGATTCACCCGGAGGAAATGAAGTCCTCAGAGACCCATAACATCCTCACAGACCATCATCACTGAAGTCACCCATCACAGCATACTGATGCTCAACACCTTCTGCACACCCAACATCCACGGACTCTACCGGTTTACACCAAAAACTGAACTATGTTGTAGAACTGATACATCACAGCTGCCACAGCAACAAAAATAATCTCATACATTTCTTTCTATCCCCTTACCCTCACTCTTAACTCTAAAGTCACAGTTCAACCAAAAATGAAAACTCATTTATTTGATCAGGAGGTATTTGGAAGAATGTTACTGCAGCCACTGAGATTTCTCGGCCATCAAGAGTCAACACAAAAGAAGATATTTAAAGAATTTAGGGGGGAAACAGTTATTTGGCACAGTTAGATAGAGGATAAAGGTTAAAGTAAAAAGAAATATGTATTAGAGTAAAGAATATTTGAGTTAATGTTTGTAAAATAACTTTGAAGAGCCTTTCTTAAGACATTTTTAAAGAGTCACAGAACCATCAAATAAACCTTTCTGAAGATGTCATTTCATTCAATTTAATCACGGGAAATGTTTAATTTGACAACATAATGTAAGTGTTTAATACCTTTACCATTATTGTGGACACAAACATTTTCAACAACACACTTGAATAGATTTTATGTTTTTTTGTTCAGTCTGTCCTGTCTTAAATTATGATTTTTTTAGTTTTATTCTTTAACATTTTAGAATACTGTGTGCTGACATGAACACAGAGTATGTGCAGAAATATTCTGCTGTGATATTAGATTAGCAGACCTGCAGAATTCTATAATATGATTGACTGATGCTTCTCTAATGACCATCACGTCATACTTCAGTCTCAATCTAATGAACATGCACCCAAGACCTTCACTCACGGACACAAACATTTACTGGATTCCACGTTTTAAACATCAACACGTGTAACAGAGCACATTATTCAAACAGACGTGAAAAATAATCCAGATAAAAATATACTTGAGTGAAAGTAAAAGTTTAGATTTTCTAAATCAAGGCAAGGTTATTAAGCCACAGCTTCAAGATATTTTCTGAAAGTTATTGTGGTGGACAAACTTATTTGCTTTATTGAATGCAAGTTCAATTCTAAATGTGTGAGATTTCATTAGTTTGTAAAAATGTTATAAGAGGGAAGATTCCCTTCTGTTGTGGAACTGAAATGACATCTTGTTATTCAGGAACATAACAGAACTTCTCACTAATAATCCCATGAGTTCAATGAAATAATTCTGCATGACTCTCACAATGTAAACTGGATTTGAGTTTGACCAATAGATGACTGACGGTGGGATGATGGTGACGCAGGTCAGACGTTCAGAGATTTCAGCTCAGTGAATAATCAGGTGTATAAAAGCCAGAGGTTTGAGAAGAAACACCAAGACGCTGCAGAGGATCGGACCGGAGGACCAGAACTACTGTTCTTCATTTAGACCCGTGTCAGGATCTTACATTTCCACAGTAAGTTCTTCTACAATTTTCTATTATTACTAATTTGACCAAACGTGTATGTTATTATACGTTTGTATCCATGAGAATGTAATGAATTTGAAAGATGTGATTACAGGATAAAACATGATATGGAAAATAATATTTGACCTTAATTTTTTCAACTGCAGGACCACAAACTGACATTTCTCAATCTGACATCAGATTTGTTTTGTGTTTGTACAGAAAATCATGATCTCTGTGAGCAGCTGTCAAATGATTCTTCTGATAGTCATCTGCAGTGTTTTCTGCTGCAGGACTCTTGCATTACCTGCGATCTCTTCATATCCTGACATCAGGTAACACACATTACCAAACATCCCATCAGTACATATCATTTATGATGGTCTTCAAAAAGATAAAAATCAACCGACTCGTGTTTAATCTTTATACACTAAAGTTATTATCTTATTTGTATTATTTTAATATTCATTTATCATATTCTTTGTAGTGTAAAGAATATAATATGTAATGTAAAGTACAATTAATGTAGTATGTATTTTATTCATTTCTAAAATGTATGTATAAAAAATCCGTATTTGTTTAAAATAAATTAAACGAATAATTCTATGTTCTTAAGAGATGTGTTTATACTGTAATATACTGTTTTTAGGTCAGGCACTTTAGATGAAGAAGGTGAAGATGATTGGACGAGAGATCCGTCAATACAGGATTTAGAGGCTTATAAACTCTTGTATGAAATCGCAAACACAGTTGAGAGGTATACGAAAATATAGAACCATACATTTATAACTCATTTATACTATAATAAAAATATAAATATAAGAAATAAAACTCCATTCATCTCAACACTAGATATGATGAAGGAAACTTTGTTTTAAAAAGACAACTTGCAACTTTACAATGAATGTAAATTAATATTTTCAGACCATCAAGGCACGCTGACGGCTTGTTCACGAGTGGATACAGCAAACTGCTGGGACAGCTCTCTGCTAAAGAATACCTGGAGTCACTTCTGGCAAAAAGAGTCAGGTAACACCTCACACAATCTATAACATTCATGTCTAGACCTTCATTGTGAATTTTCACTTAAATATGATGAATGTTTAATTATGATGCACTCACTGTATAAAAATCTGTAAAAACTTTACACTTTGAAATGCATTAAATGACATTCAAGCATTAAAGGAGATATCCTTAAAATAAACAGAAGTTGTACTGGTAATTTTCTGCCAGTGGTATCAGTTTTTTTACAGATTTTTTATAGTGTATTTTGACAGAAAGGCAGTTTACAATTCCATTTACAATATAAAAACTTATGTAAAGATCTCTTTCCAAAACATTATAAATTAATTTGAAAAGTTTTCATTACGATGACATTTTTGACCTAGAACTTTTGTTGATTTTTGTTCATCGTTAATATTATTTAAAAGCAACATATTCAATGCGTTTAGTTTCAAAGCTTTTTGAGAAGTTTTGATATCATTTCAATGTACAAATGCATGTACTATATTACATTGATATCCTTTACAATCGTCTTGTTATAGTAATCAAAGTTTAAAACATGGTGACAACACTTAAACCATGGGTCATTTTCATATATCCTATTTTTATGACATTGAAGCACATCGGTGTTGAAATGACACTCAATGTTCTGAACGTCATAAATAAATCTGTTGTGACGGCTGATTCGATTCAACTTTTAATAATAACGTACCAGAAGCTCATTAAACGGTGAGTGATGCCATTTACTGTCTGTGCCACAGCGATGAACTGGGTGTGGAGCCAGTCAAACGTCATTCAGACGCCGTCTTCACAGACAACTACAGTCGGTACCGTAAACAGATGGCGGCCAAGAAATACCTCAACTCAGTGTTAGCTGGAAAACGGAGGCAAGCATCAATGTTTTCACTGAAAGGATAGATCAACCAAAAAATCCATCATCATTTATTCCTCCTCCTGTGCCATGTGTGCCATTTATCTGTAAAACACAATAGAGGAAATTTTTAGACAATGAAGGTCAATGGGGTTCAATGCTGTTTGGTAACAAACATCATACAAAATATCTTCTTTTTGTGTTCTGCAGAAGACACTCGTAAGGCTTGACATGACATGAGGATGAGAAAATGATAAAAAAGTTTTTTTTGTGAATAGTTTTCTTAAAAATGGTAATTTAATGCAAAACGTAGCAACAACATAGCAAGGCCTTGGCAACCATTTCATGATCTGATTGGTCTGAATCTAGTCTTTCAGTAAAGATCTGATCTCTCCTGCAGGTGATGTATTCACACACCGCCTGTATTCTCTGACATGTAAGTGCGCTTGATTCTCTAGTTTCATTATTTTCTGTGTTGTTAATAAAGACAGCACTACATATCGCAATATTTGCATGTTTTCATTGTCTTCTGTGTTTCTTATTGTCTTTAGGTGATGGACAGCACTTCTTCAAGCCTCTCTGATGTTATATACTCCAGCTTACAGATCTGTCATGAGCTCATACAGAACAAACACTCTACACTACATGATCTTAAAAAATATAATTCTGACATTTCCTTCAGTTAATGTTGGTAATGGAGCTAATGCTTGTGTCTACACAATTCTGTTTAACTGCTGTCATTACTGATCATCAAAATCCAAACAATAAAAATATTTGTAAAAATAAATCATTTGGAATTTCACAGTTATTTCTGAATGATTTAAATACTGTTTCATCGACACCTGAGAAATGCTACTGTAAATTAATACTGTTTAAGACCAATAATATTCTATATGCCTTAAATGATACATGTTATTTATAATAAATATACATTTACATCAATCGCTAAACTGTAAAGAATAGAATAATTATGCATTTAAAAATAAGCAAATGAAATTTATAACTGCAATATTATACAAACCTATCCTGAAAACAGAAACAAAGAAAATGCAAAAAATATATATATTTTAAGAATGACTATATTCTGACCCATCCTGTAACTTTCTTAATTCTTGAGACAATGATCATATAAAAGGTCTGATAGAAAATCCACCTGTGATTATGGGATGTGTATCAGGATCTCACCACCAGAGGTCCAACCAAAACTGCCATTTCTAATTCATTCCATACTAAATAATCTCTTAAAGAATACCTGAACCCTCCACAACCTGAGGTCACTACTGTAGATCTAGGTTTTTTTTACAGATGAGTGAGGCTGTCCAAACAGTTTTATCATTCTGACAAATCTGAGTTCAATAATCCAGTGATTTTTTGAAAGAATACACATCATTTTTGTGATCTTGTTTACATTATTATTTTTGTCTTCAAAAACACTTTGAAGGACTAGAACAAAATGACTGTATATTTAGTTGTCATAAATAGTTAATGGAGATAAATCCTCAGATGTAAATAAAAATCAATCCAGTTAAACTCCTTTTTGAAAAGCAAATAACTATGTATAAAGAGTTTGATGGTGGAGATTATATCTGTACATGTTGACCTTTGACCCTGCAGTGATTAGGCTTTTAAAAGCATGTAGACAGTATGAGAATCCGCAGATAAGAGTTTTGGTGGTCTTTGAACTTCACCTGTGGACTCACACAACACATTCACATCTGTCACAGGTAAAACTCTCTTTCTTCAGATTATTCATTTATTCACTTTCTGCTATTATGAGGTCAATATCTAAAGCAAACTATGAAATTTGGAAAATGTTGGTAAAGATTGAATAACAGATTGTCGTTCTGTTATGATTACTTCTTTTCTATTCAAAAACGCTAAGAACAATACAATAAAAAATACAACATTTTGACCGCTTGAAATAGTATAAAAAATTATATGGATGGAAAGAATGTAATACTATTTTTGATCATTTTGTTCGTGTAAAGAAGTTTTGTGATCTTGAGATTGATCTATTTAAAATATAAGGCGTAAAATTGGTAGTTTCCTTACCTTAGAAGAAAGGCAGTATATGGAAATATACTTTAATGGGCCTACCTACTGTATATACACATCTTCTTTTCTGCTAAAAACACCTTGATCTAATGGACTTCTAGAAGCAATGAAGGGCAGATACTGTACGACAGATAACCAGTTTAGTAGAAAAGTGTCACTATCAGATACAATAAATGTTATAACAAACTCATTATCGCCTTATCTCGAGATATTTTGAGCAAATTGTAGATGGGAATTGTAAAACAGAACAGAAGAGAATAGAACAGAATGTGATTTAGATCAGGGTATATATTAACTGTAATGAGGTTAAATGCTGAATCAATAGAAGTAATGGATGATGATCTGTCATTAGAGTCTGTCAATGATTCTCTCAAGTATCATTCAGACAAACAGCATTGCATCACATCCCACCGAGAACAAAACACTCTGTGAATTCGATTGGTTTATTCATTAAAGTGAAACCTTTTCATTCCCTAATGTCAGACTTGAGATTTATTCATATAAATGAAATATTTAAACTCCCAATATTTATATGATAAAGGTTAAAACATTTGACATTTAAAGAAATCTAGATTAAGATTATTATTTTTGAAGGCTTATATTCTCTTCACAAAGTGATTTCAATATTTGACATTTGAGTGACAGAAGCAGACGTGTATGACGTGTATTACATAAGAGTGAATGTGTTCAGTGAGATCAGATCCCTGATCACGTGAACATCTACAGCATGGTGAAAAGAGTTTAGACTAGAGACACGTTTAATAAAACTGTTCAAGCGCTCGAGCTAAAGGTAAGATCAGTCTCACTTTCAATCTGAATGAGTTTTTGGGACAGGAGGGTCAGGTAGACTTTATTGCTGGTGAAAAAGAAAAAGAATTTGCTGTTTGTTTCAATAAAAAATTGGCTTAATTTTCTTAATGCAGTATAAACTTTACTGTGATATGAAGTTAGAATGATTCAGTCTGAAGCCAATCTTTTACAAAGACTGATTTCAGTTATTTGTTGGCTATAAGAAAACCATGATTATGAGTTCAAAAATCTAACAACAGCTATAGCTATGAATAATATTTTTTTGGCATAAATGTATAGTAATACTGTATATTGAAAAACTAATTCAGAATACAACTAATGTTTTCAACGAGTTGTAGCTTTCCCATAGAATCAAATGTAAAGTGTACTGCGATGTAAGTTACTGAATAGAAAAGTTCCAAATGCATACATGTACTTGTACATATGATAAAACTACAACTAAAGTGACTTTTAGTTTGTAGAGCCAAATCAAACTTAATAAAAAAATGTTCAAGAAATGAAAATACGTATTCTGGTTACTTTCAGATCATCTTTTAAACAAGCACTGAAATATTTCCAAATATTTCCACAATGTTATTCTCTTTATCCACCTATAACCTATAATAACTTTCTGATGCAGAGATTGCAAAATATTGTTATAAGGTTTAAAATTTCAATACCTACATATATTATTTAAATATCAATTTTCATTTAATATACACAAAGTTGAAGCAATCACTTACATTTATATACATAGACTCTTTCAGTATTTGACAGATCCATTTGTGTTTGTGTCAATAAATGTGTTGAGCATATCATCATCATAACCCAATTTCCTCCACATTGAATTGTGTGTTTTCAGTGATGTTTCTGGTATGTTTACACACCGTCATTCAGATTTAACCATAAATCTCACCGGAGTTTTGACAGCTGTCTGTGAAATAACAGCAGAGACTGTGAGATAACCGATATTCCAGCAAGCTACGTTTCCTCACCCAACACATCCATTATTTCTGCTGTTTGTGTCCAGAAATACATCAGGACGAGTCTTTCCTGCTCATTCTGCAGATCAGATCGTTCGTGAGAATAGTCACATCCAAACATATTTTGAGACGTTGTTAAAACCTTGAGAAAATGAGACCTTGAGGGTTCAGGAGGAAAAAGACCATGAGGGTCTTTTTCTAGGTCCAACATAGAGACATTAATATCAGACTGCAGATTATCTCTTACTAGAAAACTCGGAGAATATTAATGAAATAGTATAAAATATAATATGATATATATTATATAATAGTATTTCCGATCACATTTGTTGGTATAGACTAAAGGAGGTCAATACGTCAATAAGTTTTGGGTGAATGCACACATCCGAGAGACTGACACATGAATGTGTGTGCATGAGTTTGTGTGCTCTGACATCATCAGAAAGAAGGTCAAACGTGTTTGTTTGTTATATAATGTTCAAGTTTTGATATAGTTTAAACTTAAACCTAAACCCCTATCCTGTGTACAGCATCATTGAGCTGTTTTGATCTACAGCACCTGTGGAAAACAGAGCTCGAAAATCTACCGTCTAATTTTAACATCTATTTTACGTCCATCTTTACATTGCTGTCATATCGGCGTTAGTGACACGTGAATGTGTAGAAAGAGGTGCGGTTGACTTAATTCTATCTTGACTTGTCTAGACTTTGAGTCTCTGAATCATCACGCTTCTATGGATCAGTGATATTCTTCCAAACTGTAAAAGAGATCCCACAAATAATGAAGATCGGACATTACTGAAAAAAAAACAGCTTTCCCGGGATAAACTGCAACGAAAGATTTATATTCAATCGTTTTAACATCTAAATAATATTTATGTCACACTTCATAAATATTTCTTTCTTAAGACTTCTATAGCTAATCTGGTTACGGCAGCTTTTCCAGAAAATGTCCGCGTTGTTGTTCATGTCAGGATAATTAAATGTACAGTAATCAAACCTTCTCGGATCACAGCAACACCTATTTGGGCCTATTGTGAGTCATTAAATGGGTTGAATTAAATACTCTGTGATGAGGTTTAACTAGTATATAACACGTTCAGCCTGTCAGGATTTGATAGTCAATCATGATCAGATGAAAGTTTTAAGGTTCGGATTCATCCTGACAATAGAAGCGCTGCTGTGTGTCTTTATACGGATTCAATATTCAGGAAAATAAAGAATGATTTTTCTACAGTTACTATAGTTTAACCATGCCGCCTGAATTAAACACTATGGTAATACATGTGAAGTATTGAATGAAGAATATAGGAGGGAACAGGAGGGATGCCATGCTTGATTTAGGTGGGCGGTACTGACACAGGCTTGTGAAGTGATTGACAGGACTGAATGCTCAGTTAACTCCTGCACAAATGTTTATTAATTCATTTATATTTCATGTTGTGATTCATTTAAATATAAGCAGCTTTGTATTAAAATCACCATTAGAGGGCAGCAGCTTAAACCGAAAAAATGCTTTTTGTCATCAAACATTTAAATTATGATTTAAATGTTTAAGTATGGTTTCAGATTTTAATAAAGGCCTTAAAAATAAAACAATATTTTCAAGATACTTCCTTCAGTTTTCCCTCGGTTTTCCTCAGTTTTCCCTCAGTTTTATCTCAGTTTTTCCTCAGTTTTCCCTCGGTTTTTACTCAGTTTACCTCTGTTTACCTCAGTTTTCCTCAGTTTCCTTAGTTTTTCCACAGTTTTACTCAATTTTACTCAGTTTCCCTCAGTTTCCTTAGTTTTTCCACAGTTTTACTCAATTTTACTCAGTTTCCCTCAGTTTTTCCTCAGTTTTTCTCAGTTTTTACTCAGTTTTCCTCAGTTTTCCTCAGTTTTCCTCAGTTTCCTTAGTTTTTCCACAGTTTTACTCAATTTTACTCAGTTTCCCTCAGTTTTTCTCAGTTTTTACTCAGTTTTCCTCAGTTTTCCTCAGTTTCCTTAGTTTTTCCACAGTTTTACTCAATTTTACTCAGTTTCCCTCAGTTTTTCTCAGTTTTTACTCAGTTTTTCTCAGTTTTTCCTCAGTTTTTCCTCAGTTTTCCTCAGTTTTTCCCCAGTTTTACTCAATTTTCCTCAGTTTCCTAAGTTTTTTCTCAGTTTTCCCCCAGTTTCCCTCAGTTGCCCTCAATTTTACTCAGTTTCCCTCAATTCTTCCTCAGTTTTACCTCAGTTTTTTCTCAGTATTCCTTAGTTTTCCCTCAGTTTTTACTCAGTTTTTACTCAGTTTTTCTCAGTTTTTCCTCAGTTTTCCTCCGTTTTTCCCCAGTTTTACTCAGTTTTCCTTAGTTTTTTCTCAGTTTTCCTCCGATTTTCCTCAGTTTTCCCTCGGTTTTCCTCAGTTTCCCCCCAGTTTCCCTCAATTTTACTCAGTTTCCCTCAATTCTTCCTCAGTTTTACCTCAGTTTTTTCTCAGTATTCCGTAGTTTTCCCTCAGTTTTTACTCAGTTTTCCTCAGTTTTTCCTCAGTTTTTCCTCAGTTTTCCACAATTCTTCCTCAGTTTTACCTCAGTTTTTCCTCAGTTTTACCTCGGTTTTTCCTCAGTTTTCCTCAGTTTTTCCTAAGTTTTTCCACAGATTTACTCAATTTTACTCAGTTTCCCTCAGTTTTTCCACAGTTTTACTCAATTTTACTCAGTTTCCCTCAGTTTTTCCACAGTTTTTCTCAGTTTTCCTCAGTTTTCCTCAGTTTTCCCTCGGTTTTCCTCAGTTTTTCCTCAGTTTTCCTCAGTTTTCCCTCGGTTTTCCTCAGTTTTTCCTCAGTTTTCCTCAGTTTTTCTTCAGTTTTCCTCAGTTTTCCCTCGGTTTTCCTCAGTTTTTCCTCAGCTTTCCTCAGTTTTACCTCAGTTTTTCCTAAATTTTTCCTCAGTTTTCCTCAGTTTTCCTAAGTTTTACCTCAGTTTTTCCTCAGTTTTCCTCAGTTTTCCTCAGTTTTTCCTCAGTTTTTCCTCAATTTTCCTCAGTTTTCCTCAGTTTTACCTCAGTTTTTCCTCAGTTTTCCTCAGTTTTCCTCAGTTTTCCCTCAGTTTTCCTCAGTTTTTCCTCAGTTTTTCCTCAATTTTCCTCAGTTTCCCTCAGTTTTTCTAAGTTTTTCCTCAGTTTTTATTTTTCTCCTCAGTTTTTCTCCAGTTTTTCTGTTAATGCTAATCTAATTAACGCCAGGTGTGAGTGACGTCATCTAATCGACAGGTGGAACTCTGGGATATGTAGTTTTCTGGGTCTGACGCATTTTAATTATGTACTTCAATGATTTTACGAATAGTTTTCTGTTTGGTTTTGTTCAGTGTAGAAATAAATATATATTTAAATTGACCATTAAAATTGTGGTAATTCGATTTTTGGAAGATACATTAACCAAATTTTGCACTGGCCATTGTTAAAACATTTTGTTGGTATATAAAAACCATTCTTCATTCGTGAATGGATGTTGAAATTGATCTATTTGTTAATTTTCTAAAATAATATGTAGCAACGGAGGGATGCCAACGCTGTAAAAAATAGATTTGATTCCAATAGATTCCGGCATTATAAATGTTTATATTTTTTATAAAAATCCAATAGATTCCGGCATTATAAATGTTTATATTTTTTATAAAATAAAGACGGTGAAGTTAACTCAATAATATTCAAAAACCTTACATAGACCTTGTGGAAAATATTGAAACAATTGATTAAAGTCCAACAGTTAATTTCTCTTATTTTTACAAATATATTCAGTACTAAACATACACATTAGTAATATAAACAAATATTTGTGGTGAATTCCAATTGAAATATTTGAGTTAATGAATTTACCTAATTTTTTTACTTACATTTACAAAAATAAAACATATCATATTAACTTTATTTTAAATTTGCACAATTTTTCGAATGTAAGCTGAGAACTATTTTTGAAATGCGGGATTTTTAAATATTTTTTAATTTTAAATTTTTTCAAAGTCATATCTCATATGGAACCATTTGTCTGTTAGAGAGGCCATCGGCTCTTTCTATGTGTGTACAGTCCCTCTCGGACATTGAGATTGTGTTGTGTTAAGATGGCGAAACACATACATAACATTTATATCAAGAAACCTCAGCTGAACTCCAAAAGCTTCACATGTTTTTCATGACGTGTAGAGAAAAGACACACTTCCCATATTAGACTCGTGATTCTCAGTGCTGATCTTTGTTTTACACGTCACCCTTAAATCATTCGGCGACCCTTTATCTTTACCTCATCTTCCCTCGACTGTAAAATGAAAAAAACATTAAATAATAATATTGACAAAAAAGGCAATCAAACCAAAGCAGCATTTGCTGAGACGTTGATATTTGGACTGGTGTTATTTATCTCGAGCAGTGTGTTTGCTGTTAGTTGCATGTTTTTGTGCGTAAGATGTGGTTATGCAGAAGCTGAGATAAGCAGCACTATCAGCGCAGATGCTCTGCAGGGCCTATTGAATATGAATAAGGGGGCGGGACTTGTCTTCATAAAGCAGAAGTATGATACACACTTACATTAGTTCTCAGTGTGTGTCCATGGTGTAAAGGGATTGGTACAAAAGACTGTAAGTACTTTTCGACACGCTTTATCTGAAAAGAGCTTGTATGATGCGTGTTGGTTGCGTGCTTCGAAGTTAAAAAATACCAAATTAATTATTTAAAATAAAATGTACACAAATGTATACATGTGTTTATTTCACAAAAATGTATTTTTGTCAATATATTTTCTTTGAACTTTCAAATGGTTAAAGCATGTCTTTGATACGTGTGTCTTATTCCACGGCTGTTGAAGGTCTTCTGGCTGAGAAATGGATCCTCAGGTGCCGAAAGATAAGTGAGTGTGAACATTTGTTTGGAAGGTTATCTGTGTCAAGCACGGGACTTCCTCAGATTAAGATAACAGCTACACAACACAGAATAAGGGAACGCTAAACGTATGACATATCATAATATGTGTATCATAAATAAAACCTTTTTGGTGGCTTCAGAATAAAATAAACACGGAAATATTCTGTAGATCATTCAAGATCTTTTCTCAAGAACAGATTAAGAAGGCCTGAATATTCCTTGTTTTGTATTTTCCTCCCGACAGATATCATGGAGTCTGGTTGATATTCTTCATGTTGGGGTTAGGCACTCTGCTGCCATGGAATTTCTTCATGACCGCAACCATGGTGACTACTTTACATCATCAATGTTTGATTAAAGCTTTTGTCATAACACATCAGAGACGATGATTAAATGTTGACTCAAACAATCGTTAGAACCTCAAGATGTAAAATCACAAAAGAAAGGTTTTCTCCTCGTGTCTGTTTAATGTCTTGTAGTATTTCACCAGTCGTCTTGCAGACGCTCAGCCTCTGAGTGAAGGAAACTTCTCTGTCAATCAAACTGAAGAGGACACCCGGAGTGTCTTACAAGCCAAATTTAATAATGTGATGACGTTGTGTGCCATGTTCCCCCTGTTGGCGTTTTCATGCCTGAACTCAGTTCTTCATCAGAGGTAAAACGGGCAGGTCAGGATTTACAAATAAAAAAATATTGTGAAATGATAAAGCAATGAAAAAAGACTTCAGTTAAAGGTATAGGTCAAAGGTCAAGCGAGCATGGATTTTCAATGAACAGATACCACTCACATTAAAATGAGTCGGTTATTGGTTTATTATTGTATTATTACTATTACAGTGTCAGTAGACATGTGTTGACCAATGAGGACTTTTCTGCTCCTCTAGAATTCCTCAGAAGTTCAGAATCGCAGGCAGTTTGGTGGCGATCCTCTTGCTGTTTTTAGTGACTGCTATTCTAGTGAAAATCGATATTGAACCCCTGCCCTTCTTCAGCATCACGATGATCAAAATTGTCTGCATTAACTGTAAGCATCTGATGATAATTCTTGTATGGAATTTCAAAGAGAAGATCACAATATTCATAATGTCTTCAAAATAGTGCTTTTTCTTTTCACTGAGGTTGTTTAAGGTGGATCGTGTGATGGCATTGTAGTTGAAAATATGTAAGACATTGGTGTGTTCATGTGTGTGTGTGTGTGTGTGTGTGTGTGTGTGTGTGTGTGTGTGCCTCAGCGTTTGGAGCTGTCCTGCAGGGAAGTCTCTTTGGGATGGCTGGAGTTTTACCAGCGTCCTACACAACACCCATCATGAGCGGACAGGGGCTTGCGGGAACATTCGCGGCCTTCGCAATGATCTGTGCCATCGCCAGTAAGTGTCAGAATATCGTTTTTTATATTCTGGGGGCATCGTCATAGAACAACTTTCTCTCTTAGGTGGGTCAGCTTTGAAGGACAGTGCGTTTGGATACTTCATCACAGCATGTGTTGTTATAGCTATAGCAATCGCATCATATGTCGCCCTTCCAAAACTGGTAAGAACTAAAGCAAATACATAACATTACATTACTTTTTCCAAATGCAATGCATACAAGAAGGAAAGGCTTGTGTCAAGACTGTGTGAAATGTCTTCTCTATTTTAAAGAGAAAGTTTGTCATAGAAATAACATGACTTATGTATTAACTTTAAGGTGTGTATATACTTTACAAGTGTGTTCTGTCTATCCTGTAGGAGTTCTATCAATATTATCAGAGTAACCAGAATACATCTGCTGAAGATAAGGAGAATAAACTGGACTTGCTGAAGAAAGGTGATGTCATAACTCAGATCAGAAGTACAGATAGAGAAGGATGAATTAAGATCTGAATGTGTTCGGAATGTTGTATTTATGTAGATCAGAGCAAACAGGAACTCAGTGCCGAAGAGAGAAAGCAAAGCCCTTCAGTTCTGATCATCTTTAAAAAGGTGAATACAACAACGCAAGGGACGTGACCAAAACATCACATCTGATAGAGCGAAATATTACATCTTTAACGTATCATTTGTGCTGATCTGGTTGATTAATTTCTCTCGTCAGATCTGGGTTATGGCTCTCTCTGTGTGTTTTGCGTTCACGATCACCATCGGCACATTTCCAGCAGTTACTGTGGATGTGAAGAGCACCATTGCTGATGGTGGAGCTTGGGGTGAGATAAACACTTCTGTGTGTTATATTGTGTACAATGAGTGTTTGTATTGAAAGCTAAATGATGTGTGACTTCTCTCTCTCACTTTAGAGAAGTACTTCATTCCTGTGTCATGCTTTCTCTTCTTCAATGTGTTTGACTGGGCAGGTCGCAGTCTCACAGCTGTTTGTATGTGGGTAAGGCATCTCACATGTACAATATATCAAAAACAGTCATGTCTTGCAAAATTCACATACCTTAGATATATAAATATCATATTGACACTGTTTTTTGAGTGTTCACATTGTAATGTTCATGTTCTTGGTGTCTCCTTTAGCCTGGTAAAGACAGTAAGTTACTGCCGGGTCTGTTATTGGCCCGTGTGATATTTGTTCCTCTCTTCATGCTGTGTAACGTTCAGCCACGATACAACCTGCCCGTTTACTTCACGCATGACGGCTGGTTCCTCGGATTTATGATAATCTTTGCCTTTTCTAATGGATACCTGGCCAGTCTCTGCATGTGCTTTGGACCCAAGTGAGTAAAACTACGCCGAACTTTACCCACTTGCCAACAAATGTTGGTATCCGTCTAAGACCTCTATAAGGGTTGGTTCTCGAAAGATTATGACATTCTGTTATAATTTATTCACATGTGGTTGTAAAACTGTACCTATATGGTTCTTTATGAACAAAATAGAAGATATTTTGATACATGTCTCAGTAGTTTGATGTTCAAAGGGGAAGTCAAGGGGTTCAATGTTCTGTGATTATCAACATTCTTCAAAACATCTACTTTTGTGTTGTGATAAAAGACGACAGTAATTCAGGTTTGACATCAAGATGATATGATGGTACGGAAATGATGAACAAATTCTCATTTTTGACTGATCTGTGTTCGCAGGAAAGTGGATCCGAGCGAGGCGGAGACAGCCGGAGCAATCATGGCCTTCTTCCTCTCACTTGGTCTCGCTCTTGGAGCGTCTCTGTCCTTCTTGTTTCGAGGACTCGTCTGAAGTCACTCCTGAGATCTTCAGAGATTTGAGACTGGTCTTCACATTTTAAAAACAAAGTGATGATCCACATGAGTCCTGGATGACACATGAACACATCAGCTGTTTGAGATATGAGGAGGAACATCTGAGAGGATCTGAGACTGATCGGATGCTAGACAGTTTGAGTCTTGAAATCATAGTTAAACAAAAATGAAATTACTGTCATTTTACTCATTTATAAATATATATTATTGTGTTTTATGTATAACAGTCAAGATTCTTTAAAAGAAGAAAAACAGCTACAACTAGCTTTTTTGTGGGTGAATATTCCTTTAATGGCTATATTATTTTTATTAATAGTCTATTATTATTTGTAGGATATATTTTTGTCATAGCACCTATATTCATCATTGTACACGTATTGCACATGGCTATTAGAATAATTTGTATATTTAAGATGAATATTTTAGCAATTCTAGCCATTGTATGTCTGTATAATAATATTTTAATATCATAGATTTTTATATTGGTTGAAGGTTTCATTTAATTAATAGACTTTTTAAAAGTATAGCTTTTATCATCAGGTGGTACATTTGTACATTTTATATAAAGTTAAATTTCATTTGAGGATGAAATTTAAAAACAATACGTTTTTATGTGTTAGAAGTATAAACCAATTCTACCTCGTTCAGGTGGCTTGAACAGAATATTTCCCTTGACATTTTTACAGCACTACATCAATCTCAAGAAGCCAAGAAACCAATAAAGCAAATATCATCCACTTGATTAATAAAACTTGTTTATTTGTGCGTTGTTCTCTGTTATTTTGTTAATCCTATAACGGAGATCATATGCACAACGTCATTTCATTCAAGCTTTTCTTTTGCAAAACACAAGATGACACCTCAAAGAATTTAGGGAACTGGCACCATTCTCTTGCATTGGTCTTGTGTTCATACAATAGAAGTGATACTGCAGTAAAAACCTTTTTTAAAATCTATTCTTTTAAGTTCTGCAAAAGAAAGTCATACAGGTTTAAAACGACATGGGATGAATATAGGCCACAATTTTCATTTTTGGGTGAACTAACATTGTTTTCATGAGACATTATCCCGATTGACGGCTGATACATGGTAACTTCTTATTAACTCCCCTTTAACACAACTTTGTTTTCATTCTTGTGTGTAAAATAAAGATTTAAAAATCCCATGAGTCATAAGGAGTTTCATCTCACAGTGAAACCAAATGTGTCTTTTTTTGTGGTTGAGACTCTACAAACCCCAAGACACATAAAAGGAAGTGTCCACTGTGACAGTGGAAACTTTAACTAGTCAAAAAAACTTGCTGATCTTCAAATAAATTGTCCACTCTACTGAAGACCACAAATAAGTGATAGTGTTGACAGTACATCTCCCCCTTCAGGATAAAGAGAAGACAGAAGACAAGTCACTTGCACAGAATGAACTTTTATTGACCAAGGAACTGAAAGTGTGACAAATGCTTCACCATAAGAAGAATATCACACTAGAGTTCTACTACATGAATCCAGTTTGTTTGCACCTTTGTGATAAAGCCGTTATGTTATCAAACTCCAGAAATTAAAAAGTGTTATTTCATTGTCATCCATTCAAACGTACTGTACATATGCATCACAACAGTGCTGGCATTGAAGGGTTTATACAAACATCATATTCAATTTCATCTTTTGTAAAACGCGATCGCCCTGCAGCACATATCTGCACAAAATCTTTTATTCTCAGTGTTTTTTGTTTTCTAAAAGAAATTCTGCATTTCATAACTTAAAGTGTTAGCATTAAGGTGTTTATAAAACAAAAATATATTAAAAATCCATTGCACAGCGGCATTGTAACAGCTAGCTTAATACATCACTGGTATCAAATACTGAACCGGTTTAATATTGGAAAACACAAACACACATGCCCCACTGCTCTTTACTTCACTGCCAAACCCTGAAGTCACCTTCATCGTCTAACTCAATAAAAAGCAGATGAGGTGAATGAAAGCAGTCACAATGACTTTCCTTTGGATATATAACGTGCACACATTCCGTCACACACTCGGCTTTTTATTCCCAAAAAATGACGGACAAAAGCCATCTTCAGTATCTCCAGCATGTAGCTACAAATTCTACCACCCAACAACGGACGCGTTGACGCAACTTACATCCACAGATGTAGCTACAGCTTTCATAGGTTACCTTTTTGTCTTTTTGATGCTTTTCAAAGAAAGAAGGATAGATGACCAAACAAACGAAACAAAAAGATGTAAACATTGTTCTTATGGAAAAATAAAGAACACCTGAGGCTGTTTTTTCGTTTCTCAGTAACAGTACCTGTGTTTTTTGCTCAATCCTGTACTAATATATTGCGAGAACCCATCACATTCTCAACATTTCTCGTCATCACCAGCTTTACTCAAGTCTTCGGTTCAGAACTTTGAGAATGCGACAACAAACATGTATGCAAACACCTTCACTATGAGTGCAAACCTCTGATCTAGAATCAGTTTGGAACGTTAGCTTTTTAAAAATAGAAAGGGGGTGGGGCCTTCCAAATCAGGCACAAACATCTTGAAGTGTCAATTCAACGGTTTAGTCAATTGTACAAACGTCTTTTTCCTAAAAAACATCTTGTACGACCGGACTCCAACTTCATTGTGCTGTTTTAATATTCACAAATCTACAAGGGTGCAGGATAAGAGCTTATTTTTTTCATAAAGATGAGCGTGATATCGCTGTGCACCTCATCTGCTGGGTTAAAGTGAATTTGCTTTACAATAGCTCTTCTTCAATAAACACAGGACAAACATCATCACACAACATCTGAATCCATTCATTTGTTCTGTATCTGATCCAGATGCTGGATCAGGGTTATGTCTTCAGATTCCTCTGTGCTATAACCACAAGAACTTCAGTAGTTCATCGCAGGCATTCAAGACAAAATAGAATATGGGTCACTTAACACAAACATCACACATCTCACACATCTGTACATCATTTCAGACCGCCAGCACATCCTTCGCTGTTCCCTTGGCTACCGCAGCACGAATTGGGAGAGAGAGAAAGTTAGTGGGTCTCTTTCATCACCGTTAATGTTCTGGCAAAATACCGTACACTTAACACGGGTAAAGATTTGGTTGAGATTTCAAGCAGAATTGAAATGAGAAACACAATACCGCAAACATTGGACTGAGTTTTGTCTTAACTTGAACCCAGAGGGTCTTTGCTATTGCACATTATCTGTGGAATGTCAGATGAACATGGATCCAGGTGTTTAGGCGAAAACAACAAAAACGCAAATAACGCAAAGCGTGTTCTGCAGCGTTGTTAAAGGCTGGAAGGGCCAACCATGAGATACAGGTAAGAGTGCGGTGGAGAGAGAGGGGGAACATGCGTTCCTCGGAGGACAGATATTGGAAAATTTTATTGATTTTTCTTCATTGTCCAAATTCAGATTTTGACAATCACCTGTCATGGACATCTTATGGTGGCTGTGAAGCAAACGCTTGACTTTGTAAGCATGTTGGCATGAATGTGTTCATGTTTTGGCAGACGGGGTCGTTTCTAAGATGTTTAAATCCAGCAAACATCCTAAAAAATCAGTTTACAGCATCGACAGGGACAGATATACGATTGGTCGACTCACTCAGGCTTCGCCCTTTCTCTTGGCTCCGCCCCTCTCTCTCTCTAACGTCTCAGCTGTGGTTAGTGGCGAACTTCATTGGCGATTAGACTGTCCTCTCCTGACTGAAAGTCAGCTTCGTTCAGGCTGTTTCCTCCGTTGATCATCTCCTCGTCCTGTGAGGACCCCTGACCGTCATCCTCTCCGCTACCCGCTCCATCAGAGATTGGGTCCTGCAGGACCTGAGCGATGTACATCTGCTGCTGTACATGACAAGAAAATCAAGATTTAAGCATAGGTCACACCACAACTTCTAGGAATCTGTTTATTTAATTCTGTAAATAAAATAAATAAGTAAACAAAAATTAATAAATAAATATGTTTTTTTACGTTCATTTTATAATAAATAAAACACAATATTTAACAGTGCATTTGTAATATAAAACAAATTTATGAAAATAAATATACTATATTATATATTATATTTCAATTTTATATTGATATATATATATAGATTACAAATCAAATAAAGTTCTACTTAGTATATCATAATGTTCCTAAAGCATTTTTTATTGCCGTGAATAAAGTACATCAATGTTTCTTTTATGTGTGGAAACATTCACAACATCCTTCGATTTTACCTGAGATCTGTTGGAGGGTGAAGATCTGGCTGGACGTCCGTTCTCCACACTATCAGCTACTGTGTCTTTAGAGTCGATCTAAAACAGAGAGAGTTTTTGTTGAGGTATTTGGCAGTGATCTCACAACAGTCTCCCTGAGCTACACATTCTGCTCGGTGGACTGCTCGTACCTCCAGTACCGCAACTCGTACCTTGTAGTTGTGAGCGCTGAGATACTTAAAGTGACCAAAGCAGACGTGAGACAGACAGACCACGATGGTGATGATGAGAACCACGAAGGTAAACATAGATGTTGGGGTCAAAAACCCTGCAGAGAAAAGACAGTGAGAGATCATCTCACTATAAATAATTAAATAATCAGTTTTTTGTTCTACGGATCTGATGAATCCGCGTTTTGGCTTGGTCGAACAACACAAAATCAATAAAGTCCCTGTATAAACTGTATATATATTTATAATATTTTAATTGAATTTTATTTTAATTAGTTAATCATTAATTTAAATTATTAATATTATTGATTTAATACACATAAACAAAACAAGAACACACTTGCGTGCATGTGTGCCTGTATGTATGTGTTTTTAGTCTTTTTAAATTAGGGAAATAAAAATGAAGGAATAATAAAACAATTGAATAACAATTTAATAAAAAAAAAAAGATATGACTTAAAAAATGAATTTGCACAACACTAAACACGCACCTGTCCGTACAGTGGAGAAGAACAGAAGCCAGGAGAGACAGAGGATGGGTGCAGCCACAACCTGATTGACAGCTCCTGAATGGATCTTCTTGTCGAGTTTTGAGGGAAGGTAAGCGTAATACATGTTGTACCTGTCCACCAGGTGCTTTAAGAGCATATACATCAGTCCTGTACAAACACACAAACACAAACTTCATCTTAAACCCGTGAGCCTCGTGAAAAACAGTTTATTGTTCAATTACTCAGAGGAATAAAGTCATGCAAAATTAGTTGTAAACATGCTTATACAAAGAGACAGTTTGTGTTTATTGTGTCTGAGATTAACAGTGTGGGCTGTGAAGTATCATAAAAAAAGATTCAGCCCTGTTCCTCCGCAAAACAGATCCTGCATGACCCGATGAGTCATTCAGACGCACTGCCAGCTGGTGTGTGAGAGAGAGAGAGAGAGTGAGAGAGTGTTCTAGAAACATAATGAGCATTTGTACACTTTTATGATATAAAAAGAGACATGACTTATTTTTAGAGTTTCTTAAGAGTTTATTGGTTTGTACTGACTATGTAAGATGATTATCTTTATTTTTCAAAAACAATGTGTCAACAGGTGGTTTTCTATTCTGAGAACCTGCAGGAAGGGTTTAGAGCAGTAGGGGGTAACCTAGAAATGCCCACTTAAACTTCTGATCCAATATTACATCAGTTTTGTTAGATACAGCTCTCTCTCTCTCTCTCTCTGTCTCTCTCTCTCTCTCTCTGTCTCTCACTCTCTCTCTCTCTCTCTGTCTCTCTCTCTCTCTCTCTCTCTCTCTCTCTCTCTCTCTCTCTCTCTCTCTCTCTCTCTCTCTCCGTCTCTCTCTCTCTCTCTCTCTCTCCGTCTCTCTCTCCGTCTCTCTCTCCGTCTCTCTCTCCGTCTCTCTCTCCGTCTCTCTCTCCGTCTCTCTCTCTCTCTCTCTCTCTCTCTCTCTCTCTCTCTCTCCGTCTCTCTCTCCGTCTCTCTCTCCGTCTCTCTCTCGTCTCTCTCTCCGTCTCTCTCTCCCTCTCTCTCTCTCCTCTCTCTCTCTCCCTCTCTCTCTCTCTCTCTCTCTCTCTCTCTCTCTCTCTCTCTCTCTCTCTCTCTCTCTCTCTCTCTCTCTCTCTCTCTCTCTCTCTCTCTCTCTCTCTCTCTCTCTCTCTCTCTCTCTCTCTCTCTCTCTCTCTCTCTCTCTCTCTCTCTCTCTCTCTCTCTCTCTCTCTCTCTCTCTCTCTCTCTCTCTCTCTCTCTCTCTCTCTCTCCGTCTCTCTCTCTCTCTCTCTCTCTCTCTCCGTCTCTCTCTCTCTCTCTCTCTCTCTCTCCGTCTCTCCGTCTCTCTCATCTGCTTCATTCTGATTGGCTGTCACCCAGTCTGTTCAAGAATGGCTGATGTGGGAGTGGGTGGGGTCTAACTCACCAAAAGGGACGATGATTGGGCAGGTGATGCTGTAAGTCATGACAACAGTAAAAACGCACATCATCCAGGCGTAGGCAGCTCCAAACTGAAACTCATAGGCTTGATGCTGCAGAAAACGAAAGAACTTATGAAACCTGCCCATAACACATCTGTTTATATTTCAGTCCAAATGATCTATTTTATATTCAATATGATATACAATGCATATTTTCAGCACATTAAGACATTTTTTACCATATTATAAACTGTTCTTATTACTAAAATAAAATTTGAGGGGAATTCTTCATGAAAATATGGTCAAAATCATAAACCTCATGCTTATTTCTGTTTGACAACATGAGGTCATGTGTATGTTTGTTGTGTTTACTCGTTTCACGTTGCGTCGTTCAGCCGCTGAGCGAGCAAGACACAACCGGATCATGTACATGAGAAGACCCGGAATTCTTAAAAGGTCCATTGCATTCCGATGAATGCCGACGCGATGACGTAGTTCACGAAAAATGCTCCATTATCAGGGAGGAAGACACACCTACAGTTACACAAAAATACATCTTTACACAAAGTATGCACACACAACCTAATCAGTTGTACATCACATTTCTATAAAATAGATAAATGCATTTAAGTAAATTTAAATAATAAGAAAATGTTGTTCACTTACTCAAATCTGACTGTGGCATTGGCCAGGAACTTTTTGTCAAACAGCCATCGAAAGAAAACATCCAAACTAAACACAAAAGAGTTTTAATTTATATAAAAATATAAGGTCTGACCGAGGCTTTATGATTCTGGATGAGACTTTAACACAGAAGTTTAGTGGTCTACATGTAAGCAGTCACAATTGTCATAGCATGCAATTATTTCTTTAGATATCAACAAAGTAAGATCATTATCTGAGACATCTTCACGGGACCCACAAAAGATCATGACCGGACACTATACCTGCTGAGACCCAGAGAGGGCAGCAGAAGAACCATGAAGATCAGAAACGTGTAGCACTTGTGCATGGTGGTCCTGTTCTCCCCCGACCTTAAACATCAACACAAGATCAGATGGGACTAAAGAATCTCAGACATCTGATGATGTATAAAGATGAAGCTTAATATCTGTACCTGGTCCAGTGGGCTTCAAAGAAGCCAGAATAGTAGACTATAGTGGGCAGCAGGGCAGAGAATGCCCACAGGAGCAATGTAGGGAAAAACTGAGTCACTATAGGGTTCTATTCAGAGAGAGAGAGAGAAAGAGAGAGAGAGAGAGAGAGAGAGAGAGAGAGAGAGAGTGAGTGAGAGAGAGTTGATGCAGAGCAAAAGTTTACAGAAAATTGATCAAGTCTGTCTTATGAATCAGAGACAGAGTAACTTCTTACATTCAGGTACTCCACAGGTTTGGTGACATTAAATTTGTCCATGGTAGAGATGATGATGGCCGGGGTGGTGAGGAAGAAGAGGAGGATGAAGAGGATGCAGTTGATGATGAAGCAGCGCAGCCACCATGACACTCCTCCTAAAGACAGATGCTCCCTGAGCACACATCACAAAACACACACAAACAAACTCAGCAGAAAGAAAGAAATCTCTAATAAGATATTGACTGCTTTCAGACGACTACTCAAGATAATGAAGTTAGCAAATAAACAGCTGACAAGGAGCGAGTGAGAGAGAGAGAGGCCTTTACCAACTCCCTAATATTAATCTTTTTTTAAACTAAAAATATACATTTTATCATTTTCCTTATAAAGTCATCAAAAAATATTTGCTTTTCACTATTCATATTATGAGAGAAAATGATTAAACCCCATAAACACACACTGAACTTCAGAAGTTTGAAAACACTCCTTGCATAATGGTTTTGGACAACGATAAAATGTGTATTTAATTATCACAAATCAAAAAGGATTTATGCCATAATGTCCCAAACCAACTTTTTTGAGCTCCAAACTTTTGGAAGGCAGTTCAAATAAAAATATTCAACATTATGAAAACATCATGAGAGACGAGTAAAGAAGAGAGAGGGTGGATTCCTCACCAGCGTATGTTTTGGGGGTCAGGAGCGTAACTGACACTCCAGTTATACACATGAAGATTTTCACTGAACTGAGATGAGCGCGGCTCCTGTCGACAGTTACATCCCTGACACTGACACGCATTAAAGTCCTTCAGTATTCTACAAAGAGACAGAGGGAGAATCAATAGCATTGATCTTATAGCAGAATTCAAATGTGCCTCAATGCACTGGGGACATAACTCACATTGCAGTCATGGCCTCATTCTGAAAAGTGACAAATGCCATTCCCAGCGGTTTAGTGTTCACCTTCTCCTTTTCCTTACGGTATTCCTCCTTCAGTTTGGACTCCAGTTTTGTGTAATAATTGACAGCTTCCTCCTACAAAAAGGTACTTTGTATGAATCAGGTTTAAAGATAAATTTGCAGAGCATTGTTTTTCTAATCTCAGGATTCACGACGGGATGCATGTGACAGGTGTCACAGAAGGGCATTACGGGTAAATTAGGATTGTCTGTACCTCTTCACAGCCTGTTATGGCACAGCAGCACAAGTGACCACACGGTTTGGGGTTGATCATAGTGGGAATGTGTTCTTTAGTCATCAGATCAGTGAAAAACTTCTTACTGCGTTCTGTTTTCTTCCTGTATGACAGGACAACAGATCAATGATCTACCTTCTCTCCTCCGAGATCAATAACAGTCCGCAGAGGTTAGATCAGTTCACAGCGACATATTGAACATGATACAGAACAGATCTGGAATTGTAGTTTCAGTATTAAAGAGATATGCTCGAATTAAATTGAAAGGTGAAATTTTACCTCTCTGCATTGAGCGCCATCAGTTTGGCCACATTGTAACAAATCCGAGCTTCCAGAACAACACAGTTCCCGTAAGCCTGTCTGTGAGACAGAAATAAAGACATTAAAATCTCACATAACATTAAGATTTACAATACAGTCTTCTTCATTGGTTAAAAAACTATCATGAACTATTACATAAAGAATGGCATTTAGGATTTAGTTAGAATTATACAATTCAATTTAGATGAAGTGTTTATTACAGTATTTGTACCTTTACTTAAGTACATTTTTCAAAAATCTATACTGTACTTTATGAGGGCGTTTCTAAAAAACTACTGGATTACATTTGAAACCATATCGTAATTTTAATATTTCATAAACCTTTAATACTTTTAATAATTTAATAATACTTAATCTTTACAACAGTTATTAAATGCATTAAAATACATTTAATATAAAAGTAAAAAAGAACTGATTATATTTAAGACACGCTCTAATATAAAGTTGTTTAAAAGGTTCCTTACACCAAAGCCACAACTATCTTTAGCTCCACGAAGAATCGTTCAGTTACAGGTTCTTTAAAGAATCCACACTTCCATATCTTGTATAATCAAAAGAACATTTTATACAACACATCCTCTCTTGTGATATATAAAGATCCTTCCGATGTTTAAGGTTCTTTACAGAAGCATTTAGGCAATGACATCATGAAGCATTTTTATTTCATTCTGATTTGCGTTTGTTATTTTTTTATTAATTTGAGTTATTCAGTGTTTTTGTGTGAATGAGCAGTGCTCAGGTTTGAATCACATTTGTCACATTCATCTATTTATATTTTATCCTGAGTGATGCATGTACAGACAGTCATTAGATGCACCCCCTGACTTCAATTTAAACACAATTACACAGACGTCTGCTCAGAGAGGAATTCATCTTTAATTTTAAAGCTCAAGAGGATGCAGAATACAAACGTCCCTGACGTATATGAGATTTTAATATGATGACAAAATTAAAATTCTATCATGAATAACTCCCTCTCTGGGTACTCCTAATCTGTAAAAATATAACACAGAAAAGATATTTAAAGGAATGCCTGTATCCAAACAGTTCTTCGACACCATTGACTATCACAGTTGAAGAATGAAAAAGTGAAACTATATAAAGTGAAATATAACATTTTATGTTTAAACAGAACAAAAAATAAATAAATAAATGTTTTACTATGGTAGACAATTGGGGTTCAAGAACTGTTTGGTTATAACTTGCCAATGTATACATATTTTACAAATAATGACAGAACTTTTACTATTGGGTAAACTATTCCTTCAATCCAGTGTTACAAGATTCAGAGAAAGCAGCTGTTCCACTGACCCATTTATAAACCTGTACACTGTACAAGTGAATGGATTTATCAAGCACAAAATAAGGAAAGACAGCATCTTACTCAAAGTGTTGTTTGATCTGACTTTCTTCTGCATATTTGGAAATGCCGTTGATGAATAAAGTGCGTTTCACCTGGAGACAGAAAAATATATTTATACACACACACAAAAACGGGGAGCATAACCGCTGGGATGAAGGTTACAGTCAGCCCTGAAATGTAGGTCAGATCTCATGAATAGTTCATAAAGTCTAGTGTAGATGAAGGATGAAGATAAATGTTATGTATTTTTTTAATTCGAAATAATATAAATGGATTCCAAATGAAGCAAAGCAATATGTTTAGTTGTAGACTCCATACAGTCAGACAGATTCAAAAGGTACATTTGTGGTAATGCTGCGCTACACGTACCAGATCATCTTCTTTGTAGTGCATCTTGGATGTGTGGCGTCTCATGCTGTAGACAGTGAGCAGCAGATACATGAACGCAAACGACGTGTGGAGCCACAAGAGATTATTCCTTAAGATAACAGACAAAAACCCTTTTATTGAACACAACAGTATAATTTATTAAAATGTCAGGTTTTTCTTTAAATGTAAACATCTCACCCTTTGTTCAGGTTTGCGATTGTAGTGCGTCCGAAGCTGTATGCATTATTATCTGCCAACAGAAGACACACGATCAACTTTACACAAAAAAAGAAACAATATCCCTAAAATATCAAAACATCAGGAATGAACCAAACCTCTCAGCAGAGACAGAATGTACAGAACGTAAAATATTTCATGGGACACAAAAGCAAAGGATCATGGGAGATGAGAAGGCTAGTTTGGTAAAGTGAAAAATAAACAAAAAGAGAGATGCATTTGACTGTTCACATTGCTCATTCAGGTTAAAGGTTTTGATTCTCTTCTGTTCAACACCTTCACGATTTTACCCCTTTTTCGTTCATTCCTTGCCACAGTCGTTCAACTATGCAACCGTCACACCGAAGACCAATCTCACGGTGATGACCGTTTCACTATCAGCCAGAGATCAGCACTGATCAAACATTAATGTTAATATAGATTTTAATAGGATGTCTGCACATGATGTCACTGATGCGAAGCGATTTTTTTCTACAACCAGAACCTGGAATCTCCAAAAGCCATAGGAATAAAAATAATCCTTGACTAAATGAATGCGATTTGCTTGATGATAAATTTATAGTGGTTTAACAATACAAGATATTTTAAACTTTTTTCCAAACAACTCAAAAAAACTGCAATAACATATTTGTTTCTTCTAAATTATTAACAAATTTCAATACCATTTCAGTTGCATGTGCATCAACATTAAACTGAACCTGTTTCTTCTATTGATTTTGCTCTTCAGAAAATGACACACTTTACAAGTTAACCTCGGGACTCACCGAGCAGGTTGCCTGAGAAGTTGACCGGCAGGACGATCCCCACCGATAAAACTCCCACCACCACCAGCAGACCGATGATGTGTCGCTGGAACGACAAATAGTGAACAGCATCTTCTCCACATTTCTCCCGGATCTCCTCATCTCTGTATAGAAAAATCATGTCACCCTTCATGATAAAAACAGATAAAGAAAGAATGAAGGGTATAAAAGCTATCATTTTAAATGGAAAGAATCACTTACTTGATTCTAAATATGGCTGTCAACCATGAGCAAAAACCCTGAAGAGAGAACAAAAAACAATTAATAGTTGTTCCAGGTTTGATAGCATCATTATTTCTCACTTATCCAGGCCAATAAAACAATCATGTGGGCATTTCTGTGCCAGGATTACAGGTGATCACAGGTGAAGGCGGCTGGAGATGCCCAAGTCCTGCAGTGATCTCTTAAGCAGCCGGTGAACAGACTGAAGATTGTGTGGGTGTGGGTTTGAGATGTCACATATACTGAATCAAAGGTTTGTAATACGTCGGTCAATATAATCGATAGCTCAGATGAGTTATATTTTAGTATAAAAATGACCTTCAACTTGAATTGATAGTGTAAGTTTGGATCAGAGCCTAAATATAGCAGACCGCCTCCCACATTTCCCTGTAATTCTCTTAAAGACATCCTGAGGTTGTGTGAAGGGTTTAGTCGAGTCAGTTTGTCCTCGAGGCTTTGGGAACATTCAAGGACGGCAGCAGGACTGAGGACAGAAAGTGCTGCTTCATTACCAACATGATTAAAAACCAAACGATGGAGGACGTGTTGGCTCTCTATTACGACAGCGGATGTAACGTTGACGTGTGGTGAGTGTTTCGAAAAAAAACCTATAAAGTCCGCAGGGAACCAAGAAGATTGCGAGACGCTTAACTGCTCTTCTGGAAATGTGTTATTTACAAAAACAAGTCTGACGTCAGATTCATGAAATGCAAAGTGCATAATGATGGTGTTTATTTAAAACCTTCAAGTACCAACATCCTAACCAACCTCAACAACATGATTCTGACCCTGAGAACCACACACAAAAAAGACGAAACATACAAACGAACTTTTATAACGCGTAAGAGACGAGACATAAAAACACACTGTACACACACAGGAGGAGGAGCCAGACGATACAGAGAATAATGATTGACAGTTGGCTTACGTTGTCCCGCTGTTCAAAATCCACTGAGCTGGACAACGAGGTCAGACGTTCGTAATGGTCCGGTGTTTCAGAATGCAGAGCTGATGCCACACTGTACACAGAGAAAAAGAGAAAGACCACCAGTGAGAAATAAAAGAGAAATAGAGTCGGATGGTTAGAAGTTATTCTGAAGCCCTGAAATAATAAAAACCACTGGGACATCTGAACCTTCAAGTCTGTGAACATCAGATTCTCTACTCATGTGAATGTAGGTCAGTCTGATCTGGGAGCTTATGGGATATTAAGTATTTATGTGCTACAGCTGAAATACACTTCCTTGAACATAATAGAATATACTAAACTAAGGCAAAAACAAATTTCAGAATGAAATAATCTTACTGATTTTAACATGTCTTGGAAACTCATGGCACGATTCTAAACTGGTCTCAAGTGGAAATGGAAAAAGTCCCTACTAATGCTTTTTTTCTCTGTAGATCTGGATGACTGACAGATTCATTGATCTAACTGAAGTAAAAAAGACCCGTGAGGACAAGAACTCGAGTCTTCTTCATCTCTGGCTTATCTGAATCTGTCCAGCTACTTGCGTCTCAACTTAAATAAAAGCAGAGCTTCAAAAGAATGAAATCAAAATTACAATAAGTACATTTATTAAAAATGTTTTTACAAGACTTAAGCAACACAACAGACCCCACATTCGACAGCTCCAGACACATCCAGGTGTAACTATGATAGTCAATGGGATCCAAGAACTGTTAAGTTACAAGCTTTTTTTCAAATATCTTTCTCTGTGTTCACCAGAACAAAGAAATATTCGCAGATTTGGAATATTTGAATATGAAACCACCTACAGTATATGTTTTCCTGTCCATAAGGATTTTTCTAGAAGGCATAAGAAGTTCATTTATACCAAATGAATGTGAACAATCAGCGCGAGATTAAGGATACCAGGGCCTACTGAGATCACATCCATCTACATTCACAAGTTTCAACAGTGTAAAAACACAATCTAAATGGTGTCAGGATGAATCACAGATCTCAAGGGTGTTTGTTGAATTTACTCTTCAGGGACACAAACACTGTACAGCTGTTACCTGTGTACCGGCTGATAGTTACTGCGTTCTTTTCTTGTGCTGGTGTCATGTCACAAAAATCACAAAAACACATCAACCATAACCGGTTAGATTCTTTAGAAAGAAACAAACACACGCACACACCAGGCCAGAGGAAACGTGATATTCGGTGAGCAATAAGAGAAAACATTCAGCAGAGCAATCCATCCTTAACACACACAAACTCTGAAGACAAGAACGAGCGACCTGTGATGTGTTAGAATAGTTAAAAGTGAAGAAACCTCACAAGTTTATCGGCAGAAGACAAGGGCAGTTAGTTCATGAGTGACATTTCAGAAGAACTTAAAGAACATACTACTCGCGCTCCTCCAGCCTACTGAATCTTCTCTTCTGTCTTGGGAAATAAAGAGGACAAAAATGAACTTGAGGGAAGAAAAATTCATTTTTATCAATTAATATCCGTCTGCGGACATTCAGCTGCGAACACAGAGATGTTAATGTACATTTAAACAAATCTTTGAGCACAATTTGCTCAAAAAAACAAAAAAAAAGATATTTTCCATTTAGAAAATGAAACCTGTTTCACTGTTAATATCTTTCATGACTATCAAGTTTATTACACCTGCCAATTTACACATCATTGCCTCTAAATGTATGTTTATTACAATATGACTATCATTACTTTTACATTATCATTACTTTCATATTGCGTAGAACTGAGCACTTGCAATGACACAATGATTTCTTTAAAGTGATTCTTTCATTATTTATTATCCCTATTTCTTTCACAAAAGAAGATATTTTGAATTAAGTTTATAATTTAACAGGGGATGCTCCCAATCACTTCTGTTGTATGAACACAAAAAAAAATGCAAGTGAATGGGTGCCAGCTGTTAACATTCTTCAAAATGTCTTCTTTTGTGTCATGTACAAGAAAGTCATTTAGTCATCAAGGACTATTGGGTGAGTGAATGATGACAGAATTTTCATTGTGTACCTTAAATAAACGCCTTTAAAGGCAGGTTTGTACATATTCTCCACATTGGTTTGTCTTTATGCATTTATCCATTACCCACTGCACACTGTACATCTGCAACTTCACATGTCCAGAACATAGACAATGAGAATATGTGCAAGCCAGATTCTTTCCTGAGACACTAATGTCTTTTCTCCAGAAGGTGTTATTACAGAGTTTTTGATGAGTGATGATACCAAACGATATCAATATCAAAATGACACGCTGGACTGCGTGTGAATACAACTATTAGATTCAAAAGGAATTTCAAATTTATATTTCTAGGTCCACTCTTTGGAGGTGTGTGAAGTAAAAGAGCAGAGGTAAGACATAAACAAGCGCTTTAAACCTATAAATAAATGTCAAATTTATGCAAATGCTGTGGCCGGGTGTCATAAACGCATACTGTTTAGCCCTTATACAACCATGTTAAGTTATTAAAAGATTATTTAATAATGATAGGCGCTACGACTATTTTAAGGAACAAGAAGCATAAAAAACAGGATCAATTAGACTGAATATGATATGAAGTGTGAGACTATTTCTGGCTTTGTTCCACACCAGTAGCAGGAGAATAACCCAACCAATAAAAATAGAAACTGTCTGTGTGAACAGACACAGAATAACAGAGCAGATAATGAATAAAGATGTATGGTTCTTCCCTGCCTAAACCCTGTCACACTGAGACATCTCCAGACAGAAGAAGAAAAGACGTGCAGGTGCAGATGGAGGAGAAGAACATCTGTCTGAGAGAGAAACTCTACCTAACAGAATCAACTCACATCATCTAGAGAAACTCAAACATGTTTATGTGTGCAGCCCATCTGGACTAATGTCTTCACAACAAAAATAATAGATTTTATTTGTTGGGTAGGAGATTGTCTATCAATGCCTTAAATGATGAGGATTCTGAGGGCTAAGAATAGAGAAACTCTACAGAGAATACACAGAAGAATCATGATGAAAAAACAATGTGATCCCTAAAGGAAATATGCAAAATACACATGATAAACAGCGGTGTGTGTTTACCTATCAGCATCTGTCACAAGAGCCAGACGGCCATAATCCCACGCCACCTTCCTCAAGATAGAAAAGACAAATAGAAGAAACTGTAACAGAGAGAGACACGTTTTATTTTACACTTTATACTATTTTAAATATGTATCCATCATTTTAATTCAAACTTATTACATTGTCTAATTGAAATATTGTAACACATAATCACACAAATAAGTTCCTTAAAAAAGAAATTGAAACAAAAAGAGAGACAGAGAGCATAGACCAAAGGTAAGAGCGAAGGAAGGGTAGATGAGAGAAAGAAAAAATAGCACAGACAAAATAATGAATAGAAACAATTTAAGAAAGCAATGGCTTTCAAAAACTGTGAAATATATTATGTAATATAAAACATTTAAAAATGTATACAAAACACAAACACTGATAAAATTTGTGAAAATGGAAGAAAATTGCTCTTGATTTAAACACAGCCTTTGTTTTGTCCTGAGCAGATCATTGTGAGACTTTTACTCATTCATGAGAAATATACGGGTCACAGGTCACATGACCGAGCTTCAATTACTACATCATGACACACTTCTGTACATCCACATGCTGAAAGAGGTCAATCCATGATTTTCTCTTCCATTAGCAGAACAACAGGCTCTCCGATGACAAGATCAGACGTGAGTTTGAGTTTTAATGATTTTAATAACCCTGTCATTAGATTGTTTAAAATGAACTGACATGCAAAGCCGAGTTCATTCACTATGTGCCAATTCTCACAGCTTATTCTAAAAATCTCCTGATACCCTTAAGCAAATGTCCTATTTCTCCTTAAATCCGGAGATATTTGGCATTGGAAATGCATCACCTGAAGTTTAAATGCTTCAGACTCACCAGGAAGCACATAAAGTCGAGTGCGAGGACTGTTGGAACCCCTCCAAAGGGAAGGCCTTGCAGGACGGTACTGCGGATCCTTGCCGAGAAGCAGAAATCTTTGGAAGGGTTGGACTGATTCAACGAGGCCAGGTACCCATAAATCCCCATCTTCACGATCAGAAACTCCCAGCGATCACTGCAACATCCTGATGAGAACCTGAAAAACACAGGAAGCAGAGAGACACTTTAAGAAGAATAAAGAAATATGACCAGAGGTTCATCTTTACTGAAGAAAATATGGTTTTTCATTTATTTTCACTTATTCATGTTATTTCTAACATCAGAAGGGCTGTTAAGAACCCACAGTATTTCCTGTGGATCATTTACTGTAGTATATCAGAGTACCTTTTTCTTCTTACAGTTATGAAGCAAATTACTAGTGCTTATTTTGAGACACAGACATATAACATCCAGAATCGCAAAATTTAGGAATAAAGCCGAATATGTTGAACTAAGCAGAATGGCACAGAAAGTTTAGTGTTTCTTTACCAGTAAGCATCACTGAATGGGTAATAGAATAAAAATAATATTCATTCATACCTATAGTATAATGTGTTCCTCTTCATTATTAAATAATGTTTGTTAATTACATCACGTCACTTTGCTAAAACTATGGGAAACACTGGACTTACAAGCACCCAATGAAATGTGTTTTGTATCTTTAGAAGCTCTCCCAGGGATTAAAGATTACATACGTTAAAACGGGTTATAAGACTTGGTATAAAACAGGAAGGTGCATTTGTTGAGCTCATCCCATCATCTTTCTAAATGTCATACAATATCCAATGCAATCTTCCTTTAACCAAAGCAGAGACAAAAACCAGATAGAGTTTTAGGACCAGACTGTCATACTAGAGGTTATATAACAGGGAGTTCTGACGCAATGGAACAGTAGACGCCCGTTTGATGAGAGTCCAAATCCTCAGCACCATTTCAAGAGCAACGTGCCCACATTCACCTGCTCCGCCAGCCATTCCTTCTACATCCTCCAAACCCTGACAGAAACTCTATACACACACACATACACACATACACACGCACACACAAACCCATCTTCAATCAGGATGAATGATCCCACAGAAAACCCAGCGGGAATCGTGTTTATTCTGTTTTTGTCTTAATATACTGAACTGGCGAGAGATTGTGTGGGATGTGTTGTTTATTTCAGTTTTTATAACCAGGGGAAGACGGAGGAGTCATTTCCAATGATATCCAGGGGAAAGCACAAACCAAAGCTGCCGTTTCATCCAGCAACACATCACATAAAAACCAGTCGGACAGGACACCCGCCTACATTTCACTCACTGATGGAATGAAATCTGTGATATCAAATCGGAGGAAGGTATTCGGGAGATTACAGGTTTACTGATATCAGATTTACGCACACCTGAAGATCAGATCAGGTGAACTTTACTGTCTACACTCTTATTGGTTGTCGCTACGGCAACAGACTTCGCCTCTGACGTGCAGCTCTTGAGGAGAAGCTGAGATGAAGTAAAGCCGATGTGTGAACCTATGTCTGCTTTCGCATCTAAAGGGGCTTGTGATTCTCACGTCTAAACCACGTTCATATCCTTTTAGCTGTTCATTAAACCACAACCCTTCCTTTTATAAAGCTGTGGCTTCAGATTCCCATACCCAATTTTTCGTAAATTTACATTTTGATGTCCTCAAGCAATGAAAAACTGTTTTAACCGCTGGAGCCATTAGAACAGTTTACATTGGTTAATAATAAAATATTCAGTATTTTAGTTTTTCTTTTCTCAATTACATTCATATTAAAAACCATTGTTTGAACTACTTTGTGTAGGTCGTTTAGGCACAGGTCGCTTTCATCAACTGTGCTTAAATGTGGATTTAAATGCATAATATGAAGGATACCAACTATGTTACAATAAAAAAGTATATTGGGATGGTTTATATACTTCATTCATTTGGATAAATTTGCTCAGGCACAAAAAGCAGCTTGGTCTACCGCTGCATCAAAATGCACATCTGAAGGCTTGAAGGACATGTGTGTGCTTTAATTTAACCATACGAAAAAATGAATGACATGTGCATCAAGATTACATGGAGCACTGTGTCACTGTGTCCCAAACTGCTCCAATTATTCTGTGCATCAGACATCACTGATGTGCAGACCAATCCGCATAAGAGTCCCGGAGAGATCTTTAAGTGTCTTTTGTTAAATGTTCTTATGTTTGATATCATTATGCATAACCCATGCATAAACACAGATTGAATTACAAACTTAAAATGACTTTAGTGTGTTAAGAGATTACGCTTTTCATTCTGTTCAACACGCTGGCTTTAGGAGCAAAACTTTGTTGGGGAAATGCAGGTCTCTAATATAATATGACTGGCCCGTGCGTTGATGCCAACATCTTAATTTGGTTTATCTAGGAGAGAACACAAAAAATGCTGTGACCATCAACTGTGTTGGAGCACTTTAAATTGACTACACTTAAAGACAGCGTGCAATTGAATTAACTATCTGTAAATAATAAATGTGTGTTTCTAACTTCATTAAAGATAAAAATATGTTTAGCCCCCACTTTCGATGCTTCGAAAATTTAATATTGATTACTACCGAATATTCCAAGATCAAAACGATATTCAGACCAGCCCTAGATGTTATAGTGAAAGCAAATTAGAACATGGTGATCTGATGGCAGTCTTTAAACTTTGTGTTTATGTTTCGCATGTAAAAAAACACAATTAATTAATCTGTATACCTCGGTTTTCACTGTCATTAAAACGGCTGATAATTCCCTTGTACGATGAAGTCCCTCCTTCAGAAATAAGGAACGAGTTGAGCCAGCGGTTCTGTGTTGTGATTTGACAGCAGCTTAGCGCATGTTGCCCGGAAAGGTGAAGTCTCTTAACGTGGAGATGCATGCATCTTTAATTTTACCCTATCAATTTAAGCTGGAATCACACCCGGAGAGTATAGACCGGTTTTGTCCGGTTGAAAAACTACACTCTTAAAAATGTTTGTCAGACTATTTACCATCCAATTAATAAAGCTAAACAGCGTTGGCATTTGTGCAATAAGTTACAGAAACTGTTAAACATCAACCTAAATATAATACACTTATAAGAACCTTTAACAGACGAAGGAGTTCGCAAACACCAACAGCAGTGCTAACAGAAAGTGTTTCTCACTCCAGATGAACTGAAATCATTCAGCAGATGCTTTTCTAAAATGACAAATGGAACACAACAGATCTGCTTCATCATCTCCCACACATTCAAATACAGTATAAAACACTTGGGTTGCATCTCTTCAAGTACCCATCAGAACAATTTACACTGTGTCCACAATTAATAGGCAAGTTGTATTTTTGAGAATGAATTTTGTTATTGTACAACTACCGTGCTTTTGGTAAAAAAAAAGTGTCAAATCTACATGTGCAGATATTATGCAACGAAAAAAAAACAAAGATTTTACCTTCTCACTTCTTTATTTTCACCAGTTAAAATGAGAATAATAAACTTTACAATAAGGCAATAGAAAAAAATCATCTGTGACCAATATATCACCCTTCTTTACGATAACAGTCACAAGCCTTCCATTCACAGAGTCAGTCTTCTTGATCTGTTCAGAAACAACTTTATGTGTAGCCGAAGCCACAGCCTCCCAGACAATGTTCAGAGAGGTGTACTTTTTACAGTCACTGGAAATATCCTGCTTTAGAAGGGCCTTAAAGTTCTCAATGGGGTTAAGGTCAGGTGTAGATGGCGTTCATATCAATTGTTTTTCATGTTTACGGCCTTTACTGACAAGCCATGCAGTCAAGTACTTCGATGCATGTGATAGAGCGTTGTTTTGCATAAAAATGAAAGTCTTCTTGAAAGATGCAGACTTTTCCTATACCACAGTTTGAAGAAAATTTTTATGTTTCCATCTTTTAAATCTTTGGTGGTTAATTCGTGTACTTTTATTCTCGACACGTTTCTTGCAACCCTGTTGACCATTTGCTAAAAAACATCGGATCACTCTTCGATCACCCACCAATATCTTAAATATTTCAAAAGTGCTGCATCCCTGGGAAAGACTTTGAACAGTTTTCCGAGACTTTTCCGAGGAGAACAAACTGCCTAATAATTATGCACATCTTGGCATTGGGTGTTGATCTCCTTAAGCTTCACCCTCCCTCCTTACACAAATCACCTGACATGCATTTAATCCTACAAACATTTAGGTTTATGAAGCTCAAAGTTAGAACTTCAAATGATGATATGGTAAAAAATCAATTGCCAAATAATTGTGCACATAATATCAGAATAATGAAAGAATAAACAGCTTCTCTGGGCTTTTGATTCATCTCAGAGTTCAGAGCTGGAGAAATAGGATGTTAGTATTCACATGTCTTAATGTTTATTTATTTATGATGAGACCACTGGCCCACTTTCTATTATAAAGAGCTAAAGGATGTTTCTATGTCCTCCTGCATCAATGAATCGAAGGAGCGAAGAGACGAGACATGAGGACAGAATGGTAGAAATAAGGTTAACATGACTGCTCAAAACTCTTATCTATGGCCTTCTTTAAGAACGCACGGAGTATCACGCAGAAGCCATTAAAGCACAAAAAATTACATTCAAATTAACAATCCATTTAAATTATTTTATACTTACACAGAAACCAAATGCAATGAAATATAAGACCTACTGACCTCATGCGCTCTTTTAGCTCAAAGGTCCCTATTTGTCCTGGATAAGAGAATATGATAAAAATATAAGATTAAGTTATGCAGAAAGATCATGCATTTCATATGCTATTTTGAAATACTACTTTAACTGTGTTTAATATAATTAAATCAGAGTCACAAGTTATACGAACACACGCACACACTTTACATGAGGCCATAACATAGACCTCAATTGTTTATATAACACACACACACTGACACTTAAGTGCACAAAACAAAATGTGGTATGTTAATTTATTTATCTTGAGCAAGACAGTGTGTGTCAGAATTATCTCTCAGTTCTAACAAAAAAGAAAGAGGATCATGATAAAAATAAGCATGTTTACATCCACGTGCTTTACATACATTCCGTTATTCATTTATATAAATGAAGGACATTTATCAGGCTCTGAATCGAGCAGTATAGAGATGGTATGTAATAAACTAACGACTGCACAGATTGCATAGAAATGACAGCGAGACAGAGAGAATAAACCGCTGCGAACCAAATTAAAAACCTTTACCATCGCCTGTCACATAATACACAAATAAATACGATAGATTCTCTCGCTTTCATATCTAATCTAACGAAGACAAGACATACACAAAGTGATTCATCACATAGGAAACTGAAAGTTTTAACTGAACGTCATGAAAGTAGGACCTCAAAAACATGTTGAGAATTATGGGCACCAAAGAATTGTGACTCATTGTTAAGAGTCTGTGATGCAACAGATGAAATATCGATAAGACAATGCCTTGAAAAACGAAGTTTATTCTGAATATTGACGGTTAAAACAACTGTGCACACATTTCACGAGTAAACAGCTATAACAACAAATATTACATTTCTTTCTTTTATTTATATAACTGAATAGCACTAGTTATGTTGCCATAGTCAATTTGGTCCGTAATGTACAGCAGCACTGCTCTTACTCAACAACATCACATGATGCAACGTATTTAATCCTTCTAATGCTGATCCACTGAAGTCATTTAGAGATTTCATAAAAGCTTATTTGGACCGGTTTCATTGAATGATTGATATGCTGAAGATCAGCTGGTGATAAATCAGAGACTTAACATAAAGATCTCTGCTGATGACATCTTGACCTCAGCACAGTCACAAGCCAGACATCTGGACCAGACCCAGATCTGCTGAGGTCCTGAAGCTTTCCTCAGGACCAAAGCCAAATGTATTCTGTAATCAGTGTTAATATGTAGCACTCACACACACAAACACACCTCTCCCAAAGGAGTGACCACAAAATAACCACAACATAAAATCAGCTGTGCATGTTATTATTCTAACTTCTTTAGAATGTTAAATAAAGGAGTGAATATGACCTCGATCACAGTCAATGCTTTAATTCATGGATGATTTCTGAACAATTAAACCAGGCACAACTGTTGCACAAAAGAAGATATTTTGAAGATTGTTGGCAACTGAACAATGGCTTTACTTTGAGTCACAATACTTTTCAATTTTGTTTTGCTGAAGAAAGAAAGTCATACAGGTTTGAAATAAAAAAAGGGGTAAAAACTGGTTTAGCTTTATATATTATTTACATGTTCTGCCAACATGTCCGAAAGCTCAAATGAAAAACTATCCAGATCAAATAACACATTCGTGTTTTGTGTTTTTTGTGGTTCTTTGTCTCAACTTGAGGCCTGCAAACACGCAGACAGCATGACTCAGCAGTGAGAGACATACGAGTCGTCCGTGCAGCTGTGTCTGACAGCCAGGGGTCATGTGCCGATGGGATGTCTGGTTATCTCAGCCGAACAGACTTTCTGTTAACTTACATAACGGTCGATATGAACGATGATAGGAATTTATGTTTATCACTTTGACGTTGGTTGGGAACACAACACAAAGATCTTTGACCTTGCCAGTGGGTTTTGAAACACAAAGCCAAATGAAAAAGTCATAGGGAATATCTTGGTTCCTAACTTTGTTTACAGGTCAGAACTGAAATCAATAAATGATTATGTAGTGCAAATCTGTCAATAAGCGTCAATAACTAAACATGCTGCAGATATATTACATAAACCTGAGTCTTTTTTTCCAATTATTGTGTGATCCAGATGAAAGAGATCAACAGAGCTGCAAAAGAAGAGGCTGGGGTATTTGGTGGTTTTTCTCGGCACATGTTAATAATGATGAAAATAATGTTGGCGGATGTTTTTATAACACAGGGTCAGTTGTCGTTGTTGACAGCTGCTGTGACATTGACGCATGTCATCTAGAACTCTCTCTGTTCTTCATCATTATCCAGTATACACAAACCATCCTGCCGCAGAGCACTAAGTGAAATCCAAACGTTCCTTCTGCCCACCAGGCAAAC
>JAWHQN010000155.1:2985326-3000326 GCA_033220385.1 Triplophysa yarkandensis | reverse complement strand
GTGTGTGTGTGTGTGTGTGTGTGTGTGTGTGTGTGTGTGTGTGTGTGTGTGTGTGTTCACAGTGTGTTATCTCAGTGTGTGTGTGTGTGTGTGTGTGTGTGTGTGTGTGTGTATGTTCACAGTGTGTTATCTCAGTGTGTGTGTGCGTGTGTGTGTGTGTGTTCACAGTGTGTTATCTCAGTGTGTGTGTGTGTGTTCACAGTGTGTTATCTCAGTGTGTGTGTGTGTGTGTGTGTGTGTGTGTGTGTGTGTGTGTATGTGTGTGTGTGTGTGTGTGTAACAGTTGGCAGAAGATAAGGTCAACCCAATCCCACTCATAAAAGAGTTTGAAAAAAGTCTTTATTTAGACCAATAATATACGATAACAATGAATAAATCAGGACATGAGGCTATAATGAACATTTATGTGTGTGTATATATATATTACAATATCACAACAGAGAAATAATAAGAGAAAACGTGTTATGTACATTCACTGCTTCTCTCTGTTGGTTTGTAAATCACCGAGGACATTTTTCACCATCATGAACTGAGATTCTCTGTGTGAGCGCTTCAGCTTTGCCCTTCTGTTCTGGAACCAAATCTAAAATCAAACACACGCAAACATTATTTATTCATACACAGCAAATGTATCCCTTACCCATATGATTATTTACCAACTTATATACATTACTACAATAGATGAAACCACTTCATTCCAAACTAAATTTTCAATATATGTTTATGTAATATTATATAGTCCTTTGTCTATTAACAGACAAAGAGTTGCTAACAGACATATCATTACTTGAATTCTATCTTCATCCAGGTGTAATTTCTTAGCGAGTTCTTCGCGGATGTCGATGCCAGGGTATGAGTTCACCTGAAACACACTCTCCAGGATCTTGATCTGAACGGGAGAAATAATATCATTAAAACATCAAAAGTAATAAAAAACAATTATTACACCTACATTCATGTGAAGGGGTGATCAATTAAGAGCTCATCCTTAACTCCACTGATTTTATTTTGGGTTTCAAACATGAACATTTTTTAACAATGTTTACCTGGACACTGGAGAAAGCCGTCCTGGGCCTGCGTCCGATGTACCAGTTCAGTGTTCTTCTGTAAGTCTCTCCTGAGGATTTACTGTAAGATTGACTGTACTCTTCGTTTACTCTCAGCTCAACTGAACCATCACTCTCTGACACAATGAGACGGTTCTGACATGCAGGCTTCACATCTGAAAGAAATCAAATACATGACTTGAACAAGAAAACTTGAGTCAATTCAAGGCATCTCAAGATTCTTATAAACCGAGAATGGGATTCCCTTTTACATTATTCAAATACAGTTCTTTGTTGTTGTTGTTGTTTTCCTTTGTTGTTTCTAAACAATACATAATGCAAACATTCAATGTATATTCAAAGTTGTTTTACCTGCCCAGGGTCGATGAGGTGCTGAAAGTGCTGTTCTCTGATCAGATCTGTTTAATCCCAGAATGCTGTCGATGGTGAAGGCCGACTGCGTACGCATGGTGTTGTTCTGGTGGGCACTGATGGTGAGAGAGGACATTTGGAGATGCCAAGGGTTCGTCTGCTCCGGTTCGATGTGAAACCCAGAGGTTCTGCTTATAAACCCGAGCTCGGGGTCCCAGAAACGTCATCATTTAAACCCAGATTCGGAGTGTTTTACATGTGAATCGCCAGACCTCACCATGGGGTCTCTGGATCTCCAGGTAATTCGGTGTCCAAATGAGGCTTTCCGACCTGAAGCACTACCCTGTTATCTTCTGGGGACACCGAATCCCCCAAAGCCCTTTTGAATGGGACAAAACAAAGCTGATGTGCCATTATTTTTACCCACCAGGTAGAAAATTAGGCTCCATTCTCAGGAATGGATTTCCTCCTGCAGGATCTCCAGCATTATGAGAAAGCAGTCGACTAGTGCCTAATCTTATTTACCTTATTTTCTAGCACACGAGTTTAAAAGAATAATGAAGGCTAATGCTGTTTAAACTAATCCTGCTGAATATTCCCTTTCTCTCTGGACATGCATGGGAGAAAGATGCTGTGCCACACAATGGGACAATAGCTGCCTGGCAATTTGCTGGAAGCCGCATGTCATAATTGTTTCATTCAAAGGTGAATTGATCTCGTCTGGTTGCTTTTAATAAATGAGGGACTTGTTTATTTGTCTTGGGCTCCGGGAGTGCATTCAGCAGCTTCTGTATCTCTTTTGTTTTGCAAAGAGTTTACCAATTAGTGCTGTTGAAATGCAAAGCCAACTGAAGACTAATTAGAAATGAATAGCAAATCACTTTAGCTTTTACACTTTGTTTTAAACTCTTTGACACATTTGGGATAGTGTTTTGCAAGACCAGTTTTATTGTAAAGCTGTTACACTGTTTTTAAACTTAAAATCAAATCACGTTATATAGGAGGAACTTTGAAACCATTACTTTTTTAATTTGTAAGGTGTATAAAAAAGATAAATTTTCACATATTTAAAAGCAAATCAACTCAAAACAGATTTTTAATACCTTCATTTAACCCCATAAATCACCGGCTGATTTTACAGAGACACAACAATAAACCAAAGCAACGGATGACACAATAGTTCAATCAGAAGTTGTAGATTTATCCCTGCCCATCATTTCAAGAAGCTTCAAAACAAAAGTTAACATACTATTAATGTTAAAACCCTCGGGTTTAACTCCATATATTGACCCATGTTCATACAGCCGGGTCATACAAATACATTTCTACCTTGATCTTAGGCAAGAAGAAAATCATCGGTTATTAACATGACATTAATGTCAGAATAAAAGACACTCTAGTGTTTGTGTATGTAAAAAACAATGCAAGAGATCGTAAAACAAATGTTAGATCTTCATAAAAAGAAACATTAACTTTGTAGAGAAAACAACCTTTTGCAATCATTATAAGCCCTATTAATTCTCTCAATGTTGATGTGACATGAATGAAACACATGCAGCAATAAAACATGGTACATAATACACCCGACATACAGTATTAATAATGTCTTTAAATCTCATATTCACACGTGCAATTTTTATGTATTTAGGTTTGTCATGGTAGTGAATCCCCACACAATTACGCACACCCGTACACACGTACACACGCACTCACTCACAGACACAAACAGACACACACGCAGTCTACATAAAACCCTTCTGAAAGCAAATTTAATTACAAAAAACGGATATGGTATAAAATACAGGATTCTTACAAATAACACAACATCTGAGGGATTTTGTGTCCCTATATCAAAGCATATGTTGAAATTTATTTAAATTTGAGTTATTGTGTTTCATTCTGCAGTCACACCTTACATATTTGATCCTTAAGGAAATAAAGTGTCGGAGATTGATTTTCGTCGATTGACTGTCAGGCCTCTGATTCGCCCTTCTTTTGCCCCTCCTCCCCTGCTTCACTTTCCTCTGATGGGCTGTTACTAAGGACTAAGAACTGTCCATCAGCGGCTGAGGGGTTGGGCCGACTGGAGGCGGCTATTAAACGGCTTTGTTCCTCAAGATCCTGGAGGTTTTCAAAAGACTTATTAGAAATGTATTTTACAAACAGATTCAATGCTTAATCTTGACTGGATAATATTTGATAACTTTTATAATAAAACAAAAAATGTAATAATAGATTAGAAACATAATAATTATTTATTCTGTTCATTATTATCATAAATGAATTGTAGAATTTAAAGATACATTATTCCAACTCTTACATGAAGTAAAACAACTGTGATTGTGACAAAACAACCGTGGAATGATATTGCACAAATGTAAATATATAGACACATGTGCTTAAACATTCGACACAATATTGTGAATGAAAAGTGCGTGTAAATTACCTTTTCAATCTGTTTCTGTTTACTGAGCTCCTCCTTCTGTTTCTCTTTGACTTTCTGTAAATCTTTCTGTTTCTGTGTGGCTTTACGGTCCTGTCATAAAACAAACAAATGTAGATTATCAAGAATTCATGATCAAGAAAAAACAGCTGTAAGAATGTCAGTGTCCCTCAACAAAATGACTTTAAGATGACATCAAACTTTGAATCGCAGTACATATATTCTCACCATCTCAGAATGAAGGGCGATCTGCTTTGCCAGTCCAACACTGTCACAGATCTGTGCCACATACAAAAAACAATCAACACATGGGTTTTAAATACTTGCTCTCTATTGCAACGTTTAGTAAAGTGTGTCTTATGTTTTTGTACATGCATACATATATTAAAGTGTATTAAGTGTAAAGATCATGCATGGGATGGCAGGGATTGCAAATAATTGTAATCAAATGAAAAATGCTATGTAGGTTGCTTTGGATAATAGCGTCTGGCCTGTAAATGTAAATGTAAAGCACTTATAATGCATGAAACACTGTGATACTTCCTCTTTAAAGCATGGGCACTTCAGCATCACTATGCTTTCTCAACATTATGTATAGCCGTATAGATCCTCAAAGCTTCGCACCTTTTCTCCATCATTGTTTGACTCAAATACGTAGCAGACGGTGACAGGCCGTCCATCGACTCGACCCCCTGCCGTCTGAAGCACGAAACCAAACAAACGTTTGTTTTCTTGATGAGTTGCACACAGCACGACACTGGAGAGAGGAAACTGAGACACAGCAGGAAATCGTTAAACAACAACACACAATTATCCAATGTATAGGAAATAGTTTGTTTAATGGAGCCATTGTGCTGTTGCCTCACCCGAAGTCTTGTGACTTGTGTCTGTGGGTCAATAAGTCTGAAAATAAAAATAACAACCTCTTATGAGAGTTGCACTATTGTTAGATATAATATATGATGTCATTTTCCAGTAAAAACTAACTTCAAACAGTCACATGTGACGACCAGATGAGACTCTGTCATTCTGAAGATGTTGTGGATGGCTCGAGCGGCCAGGATCTGTCTCATGGTCTCATAGATGACGTCAGCGTTCTCCGTGGCCTTCACTTCCATTGATCCCAAAAACCTCACGATGAACAGCTGATGCAGAATTGAGTCTGAAGAGTCGACACACACATCACATGAATCTAGTTCTTAATGGCTCATGTCCTTCTGTAAGTGATCAGACACTTACCTTCCCTCTCTTCTGACTGTGACCCTCCAGACTCCCCGAACGGGTTAGTCCTTCTTTCACACAAACACAAACCTAAATGCCAATTCTTTCCATAACAACAATCCTTTTAGGAACACTTTACCTGCCCTGAGCACCGCTCTTGGTCTGGCTCGCGTGTTCCTCGCTGACCGGTGAGATGATGTCAAACTGGATGGGAGTTTCAGGAGCCACCAGTGAGTCCAGAGAGAGAGAGGACAGCGCCGGGGATTCAGAACCAGCAGAACACTGACTGGCCGACCGGGCCGTTCTCGGTCGACCTTGACTTTACAGATGAAGAACGGATGAGAAAACTCGCAATGATCTCTACAACAGTGGGAGAGTTGTGGGACTTACGTGTTTGGTCTGAAGCTCTCGTGACGCTGTTGGAATGAAGGCGATGGTGTGACAGCCTCCAGAGCAGATTGATTCACACGAGCGGCGGTTTCCTGACAAACGTTTTAGAGATTCCCCAAAAATATATAATAAGGCAACTTTTCACAATGGTGTATGTGGTGAATTCAAAGTAAATTTTATACTTACTTCAGGATTTTCACTGAGGTATATTCTCTTGGAGATGTTGTTTATTGTTGCAATCCACTGGTATAAGAGATGAACATCTTAAGCACACATTTTTTTTTTTTTATTGAAATGTTGTTTTAAGAAAAGTTGTGTTACCTCCTCACAGTCTTTCCTGCTGTCTGCCTGTAAAACAGCCGCCCTACAGTAAAAAATACAATTATGAAGTTCAATCACACTTTAACAGGTTCCACATTTGATCATGAAGTTAAATTTCAGATCGTACTTCCTTCCATCAAACGCTGTGATCTGGAAGCAGAACCTTCGATCCTCACAGTCCACTGCCATAACGGAGCAGTTATCGATGTCCATGACCAGACCTCCGGCCACGGCACCGCGCGATTGGCTCATGAGGTTTCCTCCCTGGGTGAAGAAGTACTGACGGTCCCAGGTGGATGAAACCAGACCTGTTTTACTGCAGGTGAGAAGCGTACTCTCATGAGATATAAAAGCACAAATGCTGACAAGGTTTTATGTTTTTCTCTTACTTGCGGCTGTTGAGGTAACCGGCCTTGCGAGTCAGGTTGCGGTTGACTGGGATCTTGTTTGGGTCGGGGTCGGGCATGTAGAGCTGATCGCTGGCCTGTTCCATGTCCTGAATCGTCTGCTGCATCGTTTCAACTTCACTGTCCATCTCCCTGCGAACGCTACAGACACAACATTTTTATTACTCACCTGTATATGAAACATGAAAGAAGATATTTTGAGAAATGTCTCAAGTGGATTTGCGTTCTGCAATTAAGGTCTTTTGGGTTTAGTGTTTTTATAAATATCTTCTTTTGTGTTAAAAACAAAAGAAAGCCACAGGGATTTTTCCATTCTAAATGGTCTATCCACAGGTACAAAATCAAGGGGACAGTTTTGGGAAACAAGCATAAATATTGTCCTGTAAGCAGGGAGCGTTCTAAACACATTTTCTAAGATAAACACAGTGGCCCTGTCTAAAGATATTTTGAATACCAGTTGGCAAATAAATGTCATGCAAATTCCAAAAACCACTCATTTGCATCAGGAAACAACAGGAATTCAACGTTACTGCACAACAGTTTCTGTACTAAATACTGTACACCCTTTAAAATCCTCAGATTAAAATGTAACGTATGAAAGCAGAGATTTACTTCTGTACGCTGGTTCCAATGTTAGTCAGAAACTCCTCCCACTGCTGAGTTAGATTCTCTGATCCCAGTTTAAAGAAACTGATCTGAAAAAGATAGATAGAGGGAGAGATTGAGAGAGAGAGGGAGAGAGAGACTGTTATGATTCACACTGAGGACATTATCATACAATAGGATTCTATAGATACCTGTGCCTGCATATATCCCAGTAAGGGCTCTAACAGAGCCATCTTTTTCTTATACTGCAGTGTGTTGAGGGAGGTGAAGTAGTGCATCATGGTCTGATGTTGCTTTTTCCTGGAGGTGTAGACATCCTCCATCACTTCAGATTTTACCTGTCAAAGCAGACACCTTAACTTAACATTTTTACTTATGATATTCTCAACATTCAAGACAAACCACATGACTGATGATATTTTATATTTAAATATAAAATATAATTTCTAAAAAAGTCGACATGTGTAGAATTGAAGAAAAAAAAGGTTTTATTCTTTGGGAAATGATAAGATGAAACCCAATTACACCTTTTCTTTTAACAGCAGCACTAATCAATTATTTAAAATAAGACCAAGATAATGATTATATCTAAAAGAATTGATTGATTCATCTAATTGTTCCGTTTTTGTTTTTTTCCTCTTGTCCTACACAAGGACACATGATCTCTGCCAACTATCTGTGAGTAACAGATGCTCAACTTTCAGGCCAAATCTAACTGTGTTTCATTAAATGAAGATCTTCACAGCGCAGAACTGAACAATGCCAGAACATTCAGCAATGAAGACACATTACATTCATCACACTGTGACATGCAAACCACTGGCTCATTGTCCAACCAACATACCTTCTCATTTTCCTTCCGTTTAGATAGACGACTGTATCTGTTAATAGCCACGTCATAATCTGAAATACATTGAAAAAAACTGTGAGTTCAATGTTGACACATGACAGGGATAACATTTCTAATGTTATTTTAGGTGTCACAGTAAGTGCTGCTTACCATCACTGGCAATCTGAAACACTTCTTTCAAGGTGAGAATTTCTAGACAGAAATGAGAAATAAAGTTATAAATGAATATGCCATCTGAGGAATAACAAAGTCATATGGTCATGATTGCAAAAATCTACAAAAAAGGTGGAAATATATTGAAATATATATATATAAAAAAAACTATACAACTACTAATAAATACGTAAAACTCTAAACAATAAAATACTGCAGAATTATATATTCCAATATGCTGCGCCACTACAACAATGCAAGATCCCCATAATGCACTGCAGTCTTATACCTTTCAGGTCTCTCTCTTTAAACTGTGTGATGGGAAACATCATGGCATCTGCCAGCTGAGTGGACAGAACCGCATGACAAGAGCTGAGCTGAGATAGAACAAACGGAGAACGGTTAGGAAAGACATCATCTATTCACCATGAAACCCAACAACAATCTCACAGGAAGGGATGTCATTCTGACCTCATCAATGACTTTGGCAAACTGCTGCAGAGTGGAGCTCATGACCTCATCTTCACCCCCCAGAGGAAAACGCTGAGAGATCCAAACTTCATGAGATTATGAATTGAAAGCATTGCACGATAAACTGACACATGACGGAAATTACCTGTTTCTCGTAATCCTTCAGTAATCTGGAGGTCAGATGAGTGGCAGCGCTCAGTTCATTCTAAATCGAAATGAGGGAAAAATTAAACAACATCATATCATATTAATTCTTAAAATCAAAGGGAAAAAATTCATACCAAACAAGGCTCACTCAATATTGACAGAAATTCAAATCACAATTATTTTGGGAAAAATAGCTCATTTCGTTGATCAATGACTCATTTATTAACAAATAAGAAATATCCAATATAAAACCTAACACAATTACACATAAATTCAAAAAATTTTGATGAAATAATATAATAATAGGAATAAATAGATTTAAATAAATAATACATAAAAAGGCAATACAGAATGCAGTCATTAGTTTAATTTTTATATCGGGAACAACTTCCCGGTCCTAATAATGCTAAATAAATAAATGAAAGCGAGTGTAATGTAATGTGTTTGGTTTTTCAGGGCGATAAATGAACGGGCGATGTTTTTTCCTTGCGGGCAGTGAGTTTGTTGTCACCTGGGCATCATAGATCCTTCGCATGGCGGTGAAGAGTTGACTGAAATAACTGGAGATGGCGGCCGCATCATCCTCAAACACACCAAGCAGAGAGCGAGTCTACAAAAATAAAATCTTTCAATCCCTCGTGTATAGATGACAACACAGAACAGGCATTACAGCTACACGACATCACATGCTGAAATGACTTTCGCACAGATGTGATACAGAATGTTGTGACAGTCAGAGACCAACGTCATCTACAAGCCCTGAACATCCATTCCGTGTCACATACTTAAAATGACGACTCGCTCAAAAAATGTCGTAACATTTCAAACATGTGTCACTCTCTTTCCTTGGAGAGCACCAAACAAAGATATTTGGAAGAATGTCGGCAACTGGCCTCCAATCACTTGCTTTGCTGTGTGTCCAATGGTAGTGAATGAGTGCCAACGCTGTTCGATTGCCAACCTTCTTACAAATATCTTCTTTCGTGTTCTGCAGAATGATAAGACAAGAGGGCGAGTAAACAGTGACAATGTATTTTACTTTTGACAGAACTATTATTTTAAGAGGCATAAGCAGAATATAATAATAAAATGATAAAAAATGATTGAAAAATAAAAAAAACAGAAGTGTTCTCATCCAGATTACAGATCCCAACACATGTGTTTGGATTTCTATCAGATTGTGTCTTAAGGATCTGTTGGCTTTTCTTGATATGTGACATTTGATTTATATTTGTGTTTCATCATAAATCCCATAATATGAGAAGCAGTCCCATGGGTGTCTGTCTCAGAATCCTGCTATTGGGAATGAAGAGATAAATCAGCTGATGTTTGTTATTGTGGTTAGCATGCTGCTAAGTGAAGGCTCTTTACCTGAGGACTGTCTTCTAGAGTTTCTTCTATCGGTAGTTTGTCGATTCCTGGCATGATGGCGACTGAAAACAAAGCAAGAATGAGAATGTTTATGACTTTTGATCTTATCTCACAAGGCTACAATGTAACGATTGATCCCTGACAAATCAACATCCACCCGGCTCCGCCCACAAACACGGAAGTCCCGCCTCCTCCAGGCCGCTGATTGGAGGAAGGACTGTGGATGTTGTGATGACGTCGGTTGTGAACAAAAATAGTTGATATTGTTTTTATATTTATATTTTTTTAAATTTTTCTTGGATTGTTTCCTTAATGGAATCACATTATGATATTGTTTTGTTTGTTATATGTACTTAAAAATATTTATTTTTATTTTGTACCAATCATGTAATTGTGTTAGAAATGTAACACAATAATATAGATATATTAGTTCCTTTATATATTTAATTATTTGGAAAATTATTTCCAGTGATTTCCAAAAACTTTTCAAGACATCTTCACATCAAACCACTATGACTGTATGAGAAACACAAAATAAGATATTTGGAGAAATGTGAGAGTTGGAGTTGTGTTGTTAATGGGAGCCACTGTTGTTTGATTACCAAAATTCTGCAAGATATCTTCTTTTCTGGTTTGGAGGGACATGAATGAACAGAATGAATAACAGGATTTATAGTTTGGGTAAATCATAAGTATAATAACACTTTTTAAGTCAACAAATGTCTAAAATATCACAGCACCTTTATTGTAATAAAGAACATTCGACAAGGAAACCAAGTGACAGAACACGATATAAAAATGAAGATCTCTTTTCCAAAACAAGATAAGTGCCAAGTAAAATAATGATAACATTTTCTTGTGTACTGAACCTATTCTTTGCAAAAATGACTTTATTTTCTTATTTAAAATGTACTGCATGTATTTCAACGCAATAAATCCTGAACCTGTTTTTAGCCTAAATGCGATATGTCCTCTTAAACAATTATAATTCGTTCAATGCAATCCAACACGGCAATGTTTAAAGGGTTTGTTTGTGCTCAATCTTCTAAAATGAGAGCTTTAAACTTTATTAACACTTTTGATGGCCTGGATGAGCCAATGAGATCTGCACATGGGGTTAAAAAAATGCAGACTGGACATTTGCATTTATTTGAACATTTATTTTATATTGATTTATAGTGAGAGACCCTGATGTCATACTTTTATGTTATTTTGTTTTTGTATTATTTGTAAGACATAAACCATCGTTTTTTAAATAAAAAGGATTGATTTTTAGTGTTTTGGGATTTTTTAAAAATTAATAATCTACAATATTGTTGTCTTATTTAACGATCATTGTTTAACATGTTCGGACTGAGCCAACAGACAATTTTTAGAGAACAAATTGAATATTGATCAAATATATGAGTCCATGTAAAAAAGGTCATTTTCAAATAAACTGGATTATTCTCATTGTGGAAAAAAGCTCTTCAAAGATGAATTTGAATAACAAACATTATATCTTTCTCGTCACATTTTTGTCATATTTTATTTTGGCACTGTTGGCTGTAAAGATCATATTCTTTGTATAAGATGTACTGTTTCAGTCGGTCGGGCAGATGAAGGAAGCTCATGAAAACTGGAGCTCGTAAACGCAGTCGACCCAGACAGCTTCTGATCTTCAGGCGACAGAGATGCTGCAAACAGCGGACGTTCTCTGTGAATGCAAACCGGTCAGAAAACATGAGGTCAATCTATTATTCCATCATATTTAATCCCCAAAATCAAAATGTTTGTTAGACATCCCAAAACATCTGTTTTCATCCACCAACCTTGAATTTGACAGATTTCTGGCCACTGTTTCTGCTCCATGATGACGGCCTTCAGTTTCGAACAAAATCTTACGTGATCGACATAGTCCAACATAATTTGCACTAAGTTCCCCGAGAGATGCTTCAGCCAGGAGACAGAGATGACCTCACAGAACTACAGAGACAGATCATTTACTTCCCTCAATTCTAACATTCAGCATCATCTTTAACAGAAAGGCAAAACTGCTTACCAGAGTATCTTTAATAACCGAATCACTCCAGCCTTCATAACCATGAGGCACGTGACAGCTCTCTCCATACGGACAGTCAAAGCATCGTTTCACGTCGTAACCATAGTTACACAGCATCCGGAGCACCACCTCATCTTTCAGAGCGTACTGTAAAGCTGAGGGGAAGTGAGTCGTGTTCACCCTGCAGAAGTAATTGACGTTGGCGCCGTATCGAAGGAGAGTGTTGATGAGTTCATGGTTGCCCAACCGCAGGGCCACCTGGAGGCATTTGACCGGGTCCTGGTTGGGCATGGCCCCGGCTTCCAGCAGGATTCTGGCAGAGGCAACGTCGTCGTTAGATACGGCGAAGTAAAGAGCAGACTGTCGCTTGTCGTCATAGTTTCGACGTACCCACGGGTAGAGCATGAAGTTGGGGTCGTAACCGGCGTTGAGGAGCATCTCCAGACACTTAGTGTGTCCACCAGCGGCCGCTGAATGTAGAGGACTCATCCCACTGTCATCTACTGCCTCCCATGAGGTCACGGGTATCAGAAGAGACAGAGCCCTAAGAAATCATCTACATGTTATTGATCACAGTATCATCTCAGTTTAAGATGTTTTCCTCATTGAAAAACAAATAAAAGGGTAAATAATTGTTACGTCATCTGTATTTGATGAGAAACGTTTGAGTTCATATTGAACTCTTCAATAATATTGACTCTGGATTGAAGACTTCACAAATATGAGCTCAGTTTGAGACATTGTTGAGATCTGAAACTCCCATGCAGACAATTTGTGACAATTGTGACAATTGTGTTTCTGTGACAGCTCTACATTCTGTAAACAGCATGAAAGATTTTATTTCCACCTTTGAACCAATAAGAAACCAAAGCCTTTGACTGTGGCCTTTTTGTTGAGTCAGGTTTGCTGGCATATTTTTGTACGGTGGAGTTCTGAGTAGGGACTGTGAAGTTGATGGAGGATTTATTTCATAATCTTTTATGTTTTTCAGCTATTGAAGCAATGTGCCCTGTCGACATGAACATAGAAACTCAATTGACCTTCACAGAACCATTCTTAACCATTAGCTTTCCTCCAATAAAACCATCCCAATAGATTTTCACATCTCAGCGATGTCATCACATACCAGTTGTCATCAAAGTTTCCATTGAAACTGATTTAAGTTCCCTTAACGTGGGAAATATCCGGAACACACAACAAAGGGGAATTTGGTTTTAACGAGAAAAGCTAGTGTTTTAATGGAAACCATTAGAAGTTCTGTGATGGTTTTAATGTTATTTTAGCAGAGATCAGTCCAAAGAAGATGCAAAACAGTGGCATTAACTTGTCATGTCCGCGGTGTGACACTCTGTGGATGGGGAGATGTCCGGTGTGTTTGGATACATTTGCGTCAGCTCCGTACTGCAGGAGCATAGAGATCACATCAGGGTTTCCTGAAGCCGACGCTTCAAACAGGATTGTAGCGCTGTCCTGAGCCTGAGACTGCACATCAGCACCTGAAGATTATAAAGCAAACACTCGAAAAAGTTGTTTACATGTCTTAGTAAATATCACTGGAGTAAACTTAGTTAATACCATTATGTAATTTATATTTACTTAATAAAATCTTTAAAAAACTTTAAATGGATTTTTATTTTTTCAGTGGGAATTAAAACAATTTACTTAATATTTATTTCTCAAAATATTTCTCAAATATTTTATGTTAAAAATAAAAACCAAGTATTTATTAAACATGTATATATTGTTATATAAATAAAAAATGGTGAACTCTAATGAAAACCTTTTAGTTCATGAGATTGACTTTTTTTTCTCACTTATATACAGAAATTTCACAATTAATTAATATTAATAAATTGTTAATGTTCTCTTTTTTTGTAAATTGTTTCAAGAGAAACCACACTTAAATGTTTTCAAGTGCATACACTACTTCTGCCGTGTGCTGTATTGGAATTTAGATACATAACAACGATTCTGGATATGTGTACACTATGTTTTCAGTATCTGACCTCTCTGGACAAGCGTCCGAACGATGTCCAGGTGTCCGGCCTGTGCTGCTAATGCTAAAGGTGTCAGGCCGTAAGCACTCCTGGAGTCAGGATGAGCTCCATACTTCAACAACAAATCCACAAAATCTGTCAGACCCAGCCGGGCAGCTTCATGCAGGGCGGTTCTGCGGTGCGCTCCTTCTTGATTAACTCTGGCATTGAAGTTCAGCAGAAGCTTCACCATATCATGATGATTGTTCCTGATGGCTGAGAGAGAGACAGAACATTTCATAGAGCTTCAAAGAAATTAATAAAGGATTTTTGTGATTTCACTGGCTTTGACTAACCTACAACCAGAGGTGAGTCTTCCTCTACATCCAGAGCATCCGGACTACAACCGTTGTCCAAAAGGAAACAGACATTGTCTAGAAGACCTTTCTCAACCGCTAAGAAAAGAGGAGTCTTACCCCGACAAGATCTCATGTCTTTTGACTCCACAGGAGAGGCTGTTGAACCTTTTGGTTTAGTTTAGTGCAGTTCAGAATGAGAAGATAAATATTGTAATGAGAATCTCGTGACAAACCGGTAAATGTGATCTGAAGGATGTTCTGGTTGCTCTGGATGGCGGCCTCATGTAGTGGAAGGAAACCTGTGTTATCCTCTTCACTGAAAGCGTGTGAGTGAACCATGAGCTTTTGCAGAGAGACTTCATCACCTGCCCATCATCATCATCATCATCATCATCATCATCATCATCATCATCATCATCATCATCATCATTATTATCATCATCTTCTTCATCATCATCATCATCATCATCATCATCATTATCATCATCATCTTCTTCTTCATCATCATCATCATCATGCAACATTGTCATTTAAATAACATATCTTACACGTGAAGTCTTTTCCTTAAAAACATATCCTTACCATGTTTTATAGCCTTGAAAATCTTCTCTCTCTCTGGGCTGATCTGAATAATGCTGCAGAAAAATAAAGAGACAAATGTTATCCATGTTCTGTTAACGTCATCATTTATTTGAAGATAGAATAAAGATTTTCACCTGCTAACATCGGAGGAAGACTTCTTCAGCTCGCTTTGCTTCTGACCCTGCAGTAAACTTTGCTCGATCATGAACTGCGTTGCCACATCCTCTTCAAATATCTCTCCTGA
>JAWHQN010000155.1:2967826-2980326 GCA_033220385.1 Triplophysa yarkandensis | reverse complement strand
CCTTCAATAGAAACACAAGACAAATGTTAAACAAAGACATTAAATACATTTACATTTAGCAGACGCTTTTATCCAAAGCGATATATAAATCCCTTTTTCAATACAGATCAATTTTTGACACATGAGTTTTCTAGAATTGCATTGAACAGATCCTCACCCAAGGGATCACATTTGTATTTACAGACATTATTTGAATCTTAAAGCTTCTAGTTGTGTGCTTTCATCTCAAATGAGTTTAAAACAACAATATATGAAGAAACCCATTAGTTATAGAAACATATATGTAGATGTAAAGAGTAAACACAACATAATGGATCTCAGTGCACACAGTTCATGTGTAAAGGAAGCTCATGGCGGCCGCACGATGCTCTCGTAATAAAAGCAAAATTATGGCTAAATTTACTTCACAGCTGTCGTTTTTATTATTCCCAGTGGTGCGTAAGACCTTAAACGCGTCATATGTGCGGAAAAACACGTTATTAAACACAATTGAAGGGTTTTATGGCGTTTTATTCTCGCGTCGCACGTACCCATGATCGCGTGCTCCGAGTCCGGACAGGAAAGAGCGATCACGTGATCCTCTGTGAAAATGAGTGCTGGAAGGACCCCGAGGGGTGCCCGAATCAACGCCTGCGCCGTCAATAAAAAGCGATCATTTACATTCATCCATTTTCTAAATAATAAAAATGACGACACATACGAAATACATCAATAAGAGAATTGCATTTAATTCTGCAATGTTTTGATTCAGGCACTTTTAATATTGCATTTTCTATTCCAGGTCACCCTTATTATACAAAACAGTGTGTGAGTAATCTAAAACGCTTTCAAAATCTGCATTGTGTCACTTAAATATGCACATAAATCGTTTATGATTATATTATACATCAGTCGCGGTTAACGGTTACTGTGTCGGCACTCAAGGGCGTGGCCGCCGGTCTGCCGAGCGCTGATTGGCTCCCGCGCCTGTCAGTCACGGCGTGGATGCTGCGTCCGCTAAGGCAGGTTATAAAGCAGAAGAGCTCAGCATCATCCCTGGCATTCTCATCTGGATGTATACATGGCATCACTGAGGAGCCTAATGTTTCTTGCCTTGTTTTCTTTTCTGTTCCTGCAGATATCTTCATCTTATGAGCAGCTGTCTGCTTTTGTGGAAGGAAGGTGAGTTAAATGTTTTATATAATAAAATGATATTTAATTCCCCAGGTTTGTTCATGTCACATGACAGACTCCAGGATTAACAAAGAGCATGTGTGTGTGTGTGTGTGTTTGTGTGTGTGTGTGTGTGTGTGTGTGTGTTTGTGTGTGTGTGTTTGTGTGTGTGTGTGTGTGTGTGTGTGTGTGTGTGTGTGTGTGTGTGTGTGTGTGTGTGTGTGTGTGTGTGTGTGTGTGTGTGTGTGTGTGTGTGTCATACATGATAGGTCTGAGACTCAAGGGCTCTCGCAGTGAAACACAAGAGAAAATCCATCAGCATCAGTTTACAGAGCAAATCCATATTTGCTACTAATATTGGAGGCAGAGATGAGCGTCAGATGAGATGCAGAAATGATCAGCATCACTGCTGGAATGTGAAGCATCCCAAGCATCTGTCTGATGCTCATCCTGTCATGGTTCTATCGACAATAGGAAGAAGGGGATCGGAATATATCTGCTTTATGTTATTCCAATGCATTTATTTTGCAGGATCAATGCCGCGTTGAGAAACTTGATAGAAGATGTGATCATATAATACATTTGTACTTTTTGGATCAAAAGGCCTAGATGATGCTCATACTGTAGTGGCAATCAAGCCATGCTTGTTTTGTGGATAAATGATCATCTGTTAACTTTTATGCATCTTAGATTATTATAAAGACACCAATTTTACAAACGTCTCCTTTGGAGTTTCAGAGAGAAAATGTCACACGTGGCCAATCTATTTTGCTATTACTTTTAAATCCTATATACATAATAGATGTATTTGTATAATGTATTTAAGATACTGTTGATAAACACCATCTTCATTTGTACCTTGTTTGAATTGACTCAAAACAGAAGACTGGCACATGCCGTGGTAGACCTTCATGATCTGAACCGCTTTGCTTATCGGTGGACTAAATCATGATCGATTTATTTCCAATAAGATGCATTTTCCCTTACCTGGTCCTCGGGAAAAAATACACAAAAGACAGAAAAAACAAAAGTGAGATGTAATTGGCAACCTTGTGCTGTGGAGGAGATGAGCGTGGTTTGTATTTCTCCACAGGCACTTGCACAGATGGAGTTTTGCTACATGTAGGCCAGTCCGGGCTTTAGCTGTGTATTAACAGATTCGATATGCTAAAGCATCTTGATCCCCAACTTTATGTTTTAATGTTTAACGACCGCCCCGGCTGAAATATCCTTCATGGCGTTTTTTGTATCGGTCAGCATATTCCATCCATCATATAAATGTGTTGTGTGTGACCCACAGCTGCCCCACAAAACCAGATCCACGGAGGATTGCTCTTTACTTTCTGTCTGAGTTTGGACGGGATTGTTTTCTGTGTTCAAGGTTTGCTTGTGCCAGACTAGATATAGTTATGTAACGAAAACAGAACACAACAACCCCCTCACACCATTTTCCTGCGTTTATGATGGCAAAGATGTAACCATCGGAGACGGAATCCCATGCAGAACATTTGATTACAAGAATGATGCATGCAATAGATTGCAGAAGATGAACAGATAACGTCTTCGAATCTTAAGGTTGGGTGTTGTTTACAGTGCTGGACACTATGAGCACAAGGGCAGAAGTACACAACTCACAGAGTCACACTATCACACAAATACAGTCTGGTGCACAACGGGAGTGCTGAGGTGATACATGGTTTAATACTGGCACCACGCTGCAAACGAAAAACAAACATGAGGATTTATTATAGAAGCGAATATCAACGGCAAGTTTTAGTAATACGATATTCAATGTTAATATGTAACAGTGAATGTTCGCAGAATATGTGATGTGATTTTATTTAATTAAAATTAAAATCTTGCTTTACAAATAAAACATGTCCAGTGAAATTAAAGTAAATGTAGCACAATTATATTTGATTGTATAATTGTATTTTTTTTCAAATAAATGTTCTTTATGCTATAAAATGGCTACAGTATATTTGAAGAACCTTTGACTTAATTGTTGTTAAGGAAAACAAAATTGTTGATAATTTGCATTATATACAGTATATACATCAAGTCAAGACATCCGACTTTATAGCAGCGCCGTCAGGCCGACCCATAATCAGCTGTGAGAACTCTAATCCGATCTATCCCACTTTACTTTGTGATAAGACGGTTAACAGTTGAATAATCCTTCTGCATAATGACCTGTAGAAAAGACTGAGATCTCTTTAAAAACTCAACTGTTTCTCCCTAATAATTCATCATCTCATACTGTGCTTACATTCCCCTATGCCATCCTCGTTCCTTTAAAAGATAATCTTTGTTTAGAAAAACTTGAGAAGAAGTTGACACTGAAAGGGAAAGCTTTATTACGTCTCCAGAGCGATGAAATATCAACCTCTGAGCAATAACATTTCCTCCGGGATGAAAGCGAAGCATAAAACCTGACTTGTAAGAATGTTCGCCTCACTTTATGGATGGTGACGTTCCAAACAGTGACTCACACCATCAAAGCTTCTTCAACATCTCATTGATATTCATAAAGTGTAAAGATGATATCTGCCGGGGGCTGGTGCTCTTGCGACTGTATGCAAACACATACAAATGATTTGTTTATGAAGGTATTTATCAAATTATACATTAACTTCTCATATTCATTCAATGCATGTCTTATGCTTACAGCTCAGATGAGCCACCATCTCAAGACATCAGTCGAGAAAGTATGTTGTTTTATATTTATTACGTTTTCTGTTTCTTTGGGAAGTCCTTATTTCTTATTCTCTCCTATAGAAGAGAAAGACATTTTTAAGCTATGACGAACCAGTTTTGATTTCAGCTGGAACTAAATTGGGATTCTTTTATTGGTATGATTTCTCTCATTGGTTGTGCTCTCGTGCAGATGGCGTCGGCGGTGATTCTCTGGCGTTCGAAGTTGGTCTCAGACGCGCTCGGCAGGTGAGATGAGCCACAGTCTGCCAGAGGAGCCAAAGTGACCTTGTGCTGACGCTGGGGTGCACATTTCCATCCAAACAAGATCAATTTAATCCATGACAGACTGAGATATCTTTGCAAAAACAGATTACTACATTTTTCAATCAGGATTTTTACTCTGCTTTCTTTTAAAGTACAATCTCACCTGATTTCCTTTCATGATGGGTTTTTATACACACAGCAAAAATGTGTCCAAAGTTAAGTTGAACAGATGCGTCTTTTTAAATGTAATGATATGGTTGCTGTTTCATATTTTTAACGTAACTTTTTAAGGGAACCATTGTCAATTTAGGGCAAGTTGTCCATCTACTTTTTAAGATTGGCATTTAACTGATGTGCCGGTAATCTTTTCAATGAAAGGCCATGTGGCACCTTGCTTCATATGGGTGATATTATTTAATGTGAACCTACCATGAAAAATAAATCTGGAGTAAAAAGTGTGACGACTTGCCCTGATGTCCCTGTTGATTTATTGCATGCTCGTTTGTTTTCTCAGCCGTACGGACGACACACGCAAGCTCCATCACGCAGGAGACTACTGCAGACTCCAGGAGCGATGCCGTACTCTCCTCTAAGCGTGGCGTACAACGGAAAAACCTGCATCCTCTTCAGAGCCCGCAAACTGGCCATCAGATACAAGAATCACAGTTCAGTGGATCTCACGGACAGAACCTTTGGTCCTGACGCAACAGTGGACACCAAAGGATCCTTCTGCAGTAAAGATAAAGCCATGTGAGTTCAGACCAAAGGATAATTTATTTTGGTATTTTATCACATTTTTTTACATTTGCTTTTACCATGTACAATGTATACAGCATGAAATTTGAAATTCCAAATGGCATTTCAACTTTTAAAGTATAAAGGTATAATAAGTGTATTTTTATTCTTCAGACTCAATCTACGTTTTGGGGATGTCGAAGACCTCCGAGGTCTTTCCGTCAGGTTACTTATATTTTATTATACACCTAATATTTCAAGAGAGAAGACATGTTACACAGACATGTTTATTTTTCACTTTAAAAAGTCTCATATCCTCTCCATGATAAGACATAACAGCACATGTGTTTATTTCCCCAGGCTTCAGATGTCAAACACGTTCTACGAGTCAGCAGGACAGAACTGGTTCACTCTAGATAACGTTTACATTCATTATAACTGGACATACGAGGCCACGTTTAACGCCACAGATGTGTACGCGCCCTCCATCAACTCTTACCATTGCCAGCACGTGAGCAGTCTGCAGAAATACGACACACTGCTGGTGCCCAGTGCCGGCACAGACCACGCTGCAAACTGGCACATAACATTCACAGACTTCCAGGTTGGCAGCACTTTCCGTCCTCCGCTTGTTGTAGGCCTGATAAATTGTTCGTATTGGAATTGTAGCATCTTGTGTATTTTTAGCTGCTGGTGGGTGTGATGTGATTATACAAGCGTGTGGTTTGGCATGCAAGCAGCTTCTTGTTAAAAAGTATGGAGTTTGGGTGAAATTAAGCATTTATTTGATTTGTAACATACAGTTTTCTCACGTTGACGTTTCTACCCGCAGATTCAAGCATTCAACCTGCATTCCAGTAAGTTTGCTTCGGCCAGCGACTGCGCCACGTTCTTCACCCCTGCGATCCTCATGGGTCTTATCACGTCTCTGATCCTCCTGCTGGTGTTGGCATACGCTCTGCACATGGTGGTCCATCTGAAGCACATCGACCGGTACGAAGAGCATAAGACCACCGTCTACTTCCCTCGCAGCACAGAAGCCGAGTGCACAGAGAAGACCAATTCCTAGAGTCCCTCGAGAGGTCAAGACATGGACAGTTCTCTTGACCGGGAGCTCAGATTTAACTGTAGCTGTAGGAAGAGTCCCGCCCGCGCGGGACTGACTGCACCACGGCAGTGATGTCATTGTGGTGGGACAGTGGAAGTCCAATCCGGTTTCTCTGGGAGGTTCCTCAGTGTCACAGAGGATTTTCCAATAATCTGCCAGTTCTCACCAACAACCCAGAATCCGAAAGAAACTAAACATTCAGTGTGAGGAGAGTCTTGAGATGCTGGAACGAAATGTGAAATAGCACAATACCCAATACATTTGCTTTGTGTGTCTTTGCTTATATTTAACTGATAATGACCAGTTAAATACTGACTCCTCTTTAAAGTCAACGTGAAATGTCTGCAATCTTTTGGAACTGTGAGGTGGATTGTAAAAGGTGCTTTTTAAATGACAGGTGGTTGGATGGACAGGGATAGTTCACCCAAAAATGAATCATCAGTTCTAAACCTGACTCATCTTCTGTGGAACAAAAAAGAAGATATTTTGAGAAATGCCCGAGTGGTTTTGTTTTATACAATGAAAGTCAATGGCATTCAGTGATATTTGTTTCTGTACATTCTACAAAATATCTTCTTGTATTCTACAGAAGAAAGAAAATCAAACAGGTTTGGAGCAAGATGTGATAAAAGAATGTTCAATTTTGGGTGAACTATCACACTGGGTCAGACCAGATTTCATGTTGACTGTAAAGTTACAAACTGTGAATAAATCATTATGATGTTGCCAATTAATTCTGAATGACTTGCCATCAAGGTTTTTATAACTTCTGCAAATGTTATGTAGTTTTGATCGGCCAAAAAATATATTCTCAATGCATCTCAAAAGCATTATCAGTGCTGACCAGCTAAAACTCGTACTAATATAAAAAACATATCGTGTAATATTTTCAATACACTGCGTAACCAGCATTTACAACATATAAGGAAAAAGTCCCTTGAAGATTTGCAGAAAAAGAGATGATTAATTGATGTTCATTTGAGGTGTATTTTAAATGATTGTGTTATTGTATTTTCGTGTACGTTGAATGATTTCGGAATTTCTTTATTGTATGCTTTAAAGCAAAACCTTCGGCAGTGTTGAGGATTCACATAAGGATTTTTTCAAGCTAAAGACAACGCTGTATCAACAACATGCCATTGGTTGTGTAGTTAACATGCAGCATGCAAGAGGCTCGAGAATAATCAGCTGGTTTGCCGTGTACCATGTACAGTATATAGGTAATACCTATAATGTGCTAATAGGGAAATGCTGTTTTGTTACTTGGGAACATATTAGTAGCGTAAATTTGTTCAGTTATGCAGATTAATGGAGCGTGAAATGGGCTATGATGTATCGATGTTTGACTGATTTTTATTGTCCTCGCCATTTCTGTTGAGCTCAATAAAACCAGCGGCACAGTGACTTTCAAAATGTCTGTTTTTGATGGAAGAAGAAGAATGAGATGATGAAAGGTCCAGCGTAGAACAGTTGTTATACACAACAACGCAATGAATGATCAGATAATAAGAAAGCACATGAATGTTGTCACGTGTGGCAATAGGATGTGATTCATTTACATCAGTGGAAGTGACAGCAGAGGCGATCAATTCCAAAAGTTTAAAAATTCATAGTTTTGTTGTTAAAAATGACCACATTTTTATGCAAGACAATGATCAAAGCGTTCACTTTATATTTTTTCAATACCTTAACCAAATTTGTTGATAACGTCCTCCAATTCCATTGTATGATTTGTCCAATTTACTCTGAAGTTGCTTATCAGTACACAGAAAACCCCATGAAAGATCGAGTTGTATTACTGGAAAAATAGTTGTGATTGATGGAATTGACTTAATTTACTGTCATTTAAGAAGGGGTCACAAACCCAAATATCAAATAAATAATTATAGCGTCAGATGTTCAGGCTCCTCAAATAAATCAGACAATGCAAAGACATGACGGCCTACAGGTCGAAACTTTAAATGGAAGCACATGGCAAAACGGAGACAATTCCAATGTTTGATTTTAGTTTTATATATTGGATAAGCATGAAAACACAGATGATCATGTTGGAAAGATGATTAATAAAACATTGATTAATATAACATAAGAGCATAATATTGTATTATTCCCACAATCACAGAAATAAAACATCAAACTATAGAAAAGTTTTCAAAAGTTTTCCAAGATAAAGCGAAGGCGCACACAATCCTTGGATCTTAAGTACGCAGGCATCTGTTGGAAACATATTTGGTTTATATTTTTGATAAATATACAATAATTAAACTATTCTGCTCAATGGGTCACCAATGTGAGTTTGTTAAAAAACACAATTAAAAAAATATAATATTATAGTATAAATTGCTCAAAATGATATATATATATAAAGTATGAGTTTTCACAGGACATTTATTATTGTTAGATGTATTTAGAAAAATAAACCAAATTTATAACAACTTAAAAAAATATTTGTTCAAAAAAATATAAACGTGTAAGTGCAGTCTAAGATTCGCATCTGTAGTTTCGCCACGTTTCTATCAGGCGCTGCTATTTAATAGATAACGCGTCCCTCCGCTAAAGTATACGCATTAAAAATATCACATTTAAAATATACAGGAAATACAACTGAACGGACCAACCCGATAATGTCGAATCTGGATATCTGAATGAGAAGATGATGCGGTGACGCAGCACGCGCTCATGTTGACTCTCCTGTCGTTCTCGTCTCGAGTGTTGTGTCGTCACACACCCGCGCCGGTTCTGACCCGCATGTGTAGCCGCATGGAGAGGTGTGTGGTGCGCTGTGTGCCGGACGAGGCCAAACTGACCATCAGCTTCATGCTGGACGGGAGCAACAAACGCATGCTGAGGGAGCAGACAGAACCCCTGGAGAAAGCTCTTGCCAGAATCTCCAACAGCATCATCAAAGCACACAAGAGACCCAAACGAGGTCCAGGTGAGACGCTTGTGGAGCCTCCCAAAATCCAACTGTGTGTGGATGGAGAGCCTGTGACGTCACAGACCATGAACTGTGATGCCTGGCAGGATGGAGCTGTGCTTCACCTGGGGGAAAAGACATATAAGATAGAGAGAAACCCTCCAACGTTGACCGTGTCCCAACTTCCCTCGTCTCTGATGTCCGGCTTTCCTGTTTGTCCCAAACTGGAGGTGGAGTTCGGGGAAGTTCAGGACTGTGAGTTCAGATGGTTCAAGGAGAGGTCACCCAACTCTCTGGTGAGCCCGGAGCCGGACCGCTGGAGGGACGCTGGCGGTGACCGTGTGTTCACGCCCTCCAACCTTGACATTGGGTTGAGGGTGATGCTGAAATGCACACCGGGGAATGGATCCAGGCGAGGGGAACCCGTGGAGCTGGTGTCCGCGGGCACCGTGGAGGCCGGGCCGGGCACGTGTACGTTTGACAACAGGCACGCGTACACCCCGAGGGTCACAGACGGGGCTTCGGTGAGGGTCGTGTCGTATAACATCCTGGCTGACGTTTACGCTCAAACGGATCTGTCGAAAACCGTCCTGTATCCTTATTGCGCTCCGTACGCGCTGGAGATGGCCTACAGGCAGAATCTGATCAAGAAAGAGCTCTCGGGGTATAATGCCGATATCATTTGCCTCCAGGAGGTGGACAAGGGAGCTTTCGCCGACAGCTTGGCCCCTGCCCTCCATGCTTTCGGGTTGGACGGCGTTTTCAGGATCAAGGAGAGACAACACGAGGGTTTGGCGACGTTTTTCCGAAGGTCCAAGTTTCGCATGCTCGGGCAGTACGATGTCCTGCTCAGGGAGGTTTTGATGACGGATCCTCTTCATCGGGAATTGCTGGACGGGTTGTCCACCAGTTCCGGCCTCAAGGAGAAGATAGAAAACCGATCGACAACCCTGCAGGTGTTTGTTACTCTGCGTGCACCAGCATTGCTTTGTAAATGTTGCTATGTAGTATTATTTTCTATTTCAGGTCACCGTGTTGCAGTCGCTTTTTGACCCGTCCAGAGTAATATGTGTTGGAAACACCCACCTGTACTGGCATCCCAACGGTGAGTATGATTTGGTGTTTTATTTCGTGTCTCGGTGTAAGTTCTAATGCGTTGTGTTGGGTACAGGCGGAAACGTTCGGCTGGTTCAGATAGCTGTAGCTCTCAAGCACATGAAGCAGGTGGTGACAGAGAAGCATCCTGAAGCGCGTCTCATGTTCTTCGGGGATTTTAACAGCACGCCCACCTCTGGAGTCGTCCAGCTCGTGTGTGAGGGATCTGTCCCTGAGAATCATGAAGACTGGGCGTCCAGCGGTCCGGAGGAACTGGTTCAGATGGCTCTGGTTAACCCTTTCCAGCTGGCCAGCGCTTGCGGCTTTCCATTGTACACGAACTACGTGGGAGGCTTTCAAGGGTGTCTGGACTATATTTTCGTGGAGCCGCATGTATTGCAGGTGGATCAGGTTATTCCTCTGCCCAGCCATCAAGAAGTCACAACATGTCAGGCCTTGCCAAGCGTCTCGCACCCCTCTGATCACATCGCACTTGTTTGTGACCTCAAATGGAGGTGAAAAGAACGTGAAGGAGAAGTTTTGCGATTGAAATTAAATTAAATATGACATTGGCATGTCTACATGAACCATATTCTAATGCAATTAGTAATTTTTCGCATTGGGTTTCTGTCATACAGCCGGATGCTTAATGTTGAAAGTATTATATATAATGGATTATTGTAGTATAGTAAGATACTACGCAGTCAAAATGAACACTAGTTAAACTTTACTTTACTGTTTTAAAGTAAATATATAATGCTATTGTTATTTAAGTAGTTTGGAGTTGCCATTACTTTCTCAGTAACCTTCAATCCGATCATTATACATTGACAAGGTTAACGGACATTGTTTCTAGACCAGGATCTTAAATAATAAAAAGTTATATATTTAAATTTGAACCACACAGACTTAAAGCTAGTAGTTTTCCACATAATCACTGATGCTGTTAAAAACTTGGTGTTTGCATTCTTAATTCATGTATAATGATGTCACACATATATATTTAAGATTTTTATTTGAAAGGTTTATTGATACAGTCGATGTGGAAACAGCTAGAAGATCTCTAGCCCGGTTAACTCAAAGTTCAATCACATTGGAGAATAAATGACAATGTTTAATTTTCTTCCTCAGTTGTAATGCTTTTGATTTAAATTCAAGCATATTTGACATGTGCATTCATATTGTAAAGCACAGTTTGTTTAAACGTAAAGGCTTCTTATTTACAAAAATCCTCTTTATGCTTGTTTATTACATTTAGAAGAACTCTTCAATGGATGTGCAGAATGCTAACACGAGGCAATTGGAATGGCAAAAAGGGATTTATAAATATTTATAAAATTCTATTTTAAAACCAAAAGCTGTTATTCTAGTATGTACTGTAGAACATTGACAGTAACAAAACCCTGATCTGTATCGTTCATACACAGGGTCAGAAATAACAACAAATACAACAAAACATAACTGGATAAACATAGCTAAGAAGTTATTGAACACTTCCAAAAGTGACATCATAAGGTGAATTTTAGTACTCATGGACTTTGGTAAAACGAGCGTCCTGGTGGAACAGAATGGGCAGGTTAGCGTTTGGAGAGCTGCTCAGATAGCCAGTCTAACCCCTCATATAAACCTGTTCCTTGAGTCACGCAGGTTGCCTGGACGTACCACTGATGAAGAGAATATTATGAAGTTGATATTAATGTATGATTATATTGCATAACATTGGTAACCATAAACCTAGACATGACTTTTATATGCATGCTCTTGACTGAATCAGGAAACTAATTACGTTAAAATGATTTAAATTATGCTTATAACAATTTTAAGATTAAATAATACCAATAGTAATACACTATCACTCAACATGGTAAGCGATAAAGATGTATGTGTTTGGACACTTACAGTTCTACGACTGAGATTCTGCAGGCCGAGTTTGTCGGTTAATTCACTGATGGGCATGGCGTTTGTTTGCAATGACCAGGAGAACAGCGTCTCTCAGTTCATCCTCCTGGAGCCGCGAAGACGAACGATCTTTCATCAGCCTTCAACATTGATCTTTCCCCTTTAACTCGACAAATAAATCGTGATCGTTTATAAGAAGGGTTTTGTTTTGTGCGGCCTAAAAACATGCATCTGGTTTCATGTTCCATGTGTATTTTTGCCAGGAAGGGTGTGTGTGTGTTTCCTTACCATCTTCTGAAGCTCTTCAGCAGCTTCCTCTGCTCGCTCACGATCATTACTGTCCACAACGAAGATCAGACCCTTAAGAAACAACACAGGTGAATCTTAAGACAGAAAAATAGGGAGCACATCTAATCTTCGTTAGCCGTTAAATGCATAAATTAATGCATTACGGGCTCATTCTTCTTATTCTTAAACATGGAAATATCCCAAAATGTTATCAAATTTTATCAAATTTAATTCGTTTGTCGACAAGTGTGTAGTAGTCCATAACAAAATCAATCAAAATCAACACGCTGGAATGGTGTGGTACCACCGTGTGACTTTATATTTCCTGCGAATTCTGAAAGTAAT